>PVLD010015695.1:0-47662 GCA_004027595.1 Dinomys branickii
TCATGATCGTCTTCTGTAATATGGTGCTTTCTTTTTGAAATCAGCACAGGAGTTGTTTAATCTTCATAGATTTTTAAACAAGGTCACATTTTAATGTGAGTGCATTTAAATGGACCTCACTTGCTTAAATGATGTGAAATAGCTCAGCGACGTTCCCATGACCTGCTTTTGTACCTTTTGGTACTTTATATGCTCTCCAATCAGTTGGACAGATAATAAGTGAAACCTTGGCACCCGACTGCCACCGCCACTATGATGCCAAGTCTGGCCTTAGCCCAGCTGACAGGGAGGAATGCCCACGAGGAAGTGGGAGATCAATGCAAGTGGAGGTTAGGCCACGTTCCTATCTTCAGACATGCTCTGCAAAAGACAGCGCATTTCCATCTTTCATCTCTCTGTCTGTCCTCATGTCTTATTCCTGCCACTTCTTTTTCTTATTTTTGCTTTTCATCTAATGAACACGATGGCAGGAGGTAGCAGAGAGGCCTAAAGGGAGCTGGGAAACTGACATCAGCTATGGATTTTATTATATTTTTTTAATACCTTCGTGCCTACGATGAAAAAAAGGACTTTGGATTCTCAGTCTCTGGTGGGGATTTTCAGATCTGCATTGATTCATGGCTTGCCTCCCCGTTTGTGGGCCACTGAGGTGGATTTGTCATCTCTGACCCAGTTGGAGACATGAGGAACTCAGAAATATCGTATTTCATAATGATTCGCTGAAGCCTCTCATTCTTCTTTTAATTGGGAAAGAATTCATTGCCATCAATGTATGACTTGGCTTTTGATGATGAGCGTTCTACCTGGAAGAATGCCAATCAGGGGTTGGTTCCAAGGGCCATGACATGTGTGTATCTGGGCAAACTTCTCCTTGAAATCAGGCTTTCTCACATGTAATGGATGACTCCTTACAAGTGTACCGATGTGAATATGTGTATGTGTATGTGTGTGGCCATTTTTTCATTGCATGACTACATTAATGAATAAGCATGTGCATTATATGACTGTATTGCCGTCACTTCTGATGTTTAATGAGAGGCATCAAGAACTGCAAGACATGGGAGATTTATCCTACTTTTCAATGAATGAATTGGCCAGCCAAGCTTTTGTGGACAATAGCAGAAAACATGAGACCAATGCCACTTCTCACTAGGCAATGTGAGGGCCAGCTGACACTTAAGGAAGCAGTGCGCTGAGTTACAGCAGAGGGACCCTGGTGCATTCTAGGGTAGCTCCCCACACATTCATTTTACAGAACAGCTGGAGTAGTTATCATTGATCAAATCTAATTCAGACAAGAAAGTCTAGATGGTAGCAAGCTGTGGGGGCAGAGTATGGAAAATTTGCTAGTTTTCTGCATGCCAGGCAATGTACCAGGCATTTTATATGAACTGTCTCATTTACCATCACAAGACTTCTGTGGATTGAGAATGGCTATTCCCACTTTTTGGATAAGGGAATGAAAGATTGGGCCGGTGTGATTTCCCAGGGCCGTACAATAATTGGTGGACCTGGAATGTTCTAGAGGTCTGACTGCCAGGTACACACTTTTCCCACTAAATCAGATTGCTTATTTGTGAATACTGCTGTCAAATAAGGTTTGAATAAAAAACCTTGTGAGATTATTATCAAAAATCATATGTCATGTTTTTGTACACTATCTCTAAGAAAAGCTTCAATTACTTTTATTCTCTTGTTCCAGGCATGTTCTTTGCAACTTCCCGTGTGTGTGTGTGTGTGTGTGTGTGTGTGTGTGTGTGTGTGTTCATATAATAGCTCAGCTGGTTGCCATTAGCACTTTCTTTCCTAGAATTTAGACAGTATATTATTACATGATGACTAAGCCATTTTATACCCTGGCTTTTCTGAATATTCTTTAATTAATCCATAAATCTGAGGAGATCTTAGAAAAGGAGAGGACTTTATTTAAATGATTTTCATAACTGGCATTTTAATAATACTTTCATACAGGAATTTGGAGAGCAACAGATATACTATTAGAATGGGCACATTTGTTTCTGGCTTCAGTACAATTTGTTCTAAATTTAGCATTAATCTGTAGTGAAATAAAATGAACTATATGAATTTGCCACATGTACTCTGAACAGTTTTGATTTCTACATTTTTCTTTGGGAGTTTTTAGATACAATTTAGAAATAATCTCTGTTACATATACAGAGGACCACCTAAAAAAGTCAACCTCAGCCCCAATGATAGTTCTAAAATTTCTATTTTGCTTTGAAAGGAGACAATAAAAGTCACCTTCCAAATACATTTTTAAACAAAATGTCATCTCTGCTATTATTGCCTTACCTTAAAATGGTCTATCATACTGATCGCCAAGAGACTCAGGGAATCCAGCTAAGGTGAGCCATCTATAGTCTTAGGAGAAGCCAGGGAGTGGTGACATTCCTGGATAGGGTGCTCAAAACGAGGCAAGATCAGGATTTAGATGTCCCTGAGATCGTCAGTGACATATTGCAGATAAGATAACTAACCAACAAAGCAAACAGGGAAGAAAAGCTGAGGAAGACACATTTGCTTGCTTCACAAGTTTACATAATTTAAAGGTTGATGCCCAGTATGATAATTTATTTTATAATATATAAATATTTATCAATGAAAATGTTTTATCAATGAAAAAGATTAAAGTCATAGAATTATTAGGATGAGCATTTTTGAAGCTTTTTTCTCCCTGTGATTCTTTGGTTGGAAAACTGAGTAATAAGCACGATACACATTTCCTTAGACTGCATGGATCATTGAAAAATATGTCTTTGTTAAGTAATAAGAAACTCATCTCAAGCCTTTTAAAAAATATAATAAACTTATATTGGTAATGGGTAGTATCCCCAGATTTGCCAGAGAATCACCGATGAGAATTATTAAATACTTCAAGAAGGTCATTCATGTTGAAAATTATGTCTGTCTTAACTCTGTGATCCTATTTTGCCAAAGGCAAATCTGTTTCTGAATGTGGATGGTAGGTATCCTGACTTATAATACAAATTTGTGTCTTTAGCAAAGAGTCTTACTTTGAGCTGCAAAGTTTTTTAATGCCTAAATCTGGATAGAGTAGCTTGAACACGTGGGTGTGATATATGACTCAATTACCCTCTCTGTGGTGTGATTGTGTTGCCATATGCCCACATGTGTAGCAGCACAAACATAGTTAGAAAACAGTCATATTATGGTACTATAGAAAATGATGGCTATAAGGAAAACTGAATATTACTTTTATTGCATTTTTCTGCAAGCATTATATTTCAAGTGAAAGCAGCATGTTAAGATGTATGCGTTTGTAGGTATATGGGGAGAAAAAGACAGACAGAGGCAGAGAGAGTATCGATTTTAAAGGATCAGGAATTGAGGGGTTTTGTTTGCTTATTTCCATCCTATCTGATGCCCATCTTAACATCAATGTATAAGAACAACATATATTCATTAAACCTTAAAGCATTTCTTTTCATAATGAAAGGTCTTAATTAAACCATGGTGAATATTAGAGTCAGGGGTGCCAAAGAACCAACATAGCCAATGTATCATCCATCACATGCATAGCTCCTTGGGAACATGGATATCTCTTATGATGTAAATAAGGACCACATAAAATTGTATGCAGTATCTTCTCCTTTGTCTGTTTGGATTGAAGTAACCTTGTCTTTTCATCTTATTTCTATAGCACCCAATAGGAACTTAGTGATGGAAGAAAGGGCAGTGCTCAACTCAAACAAGGAATCCAAGCAAATTACACAAGAAACACACACTCTGGAGGAAGAAGCAACAGAAGCTGGCAAAGGTCCCCAACACCACGCCAGCCTAAGGGAAGACAAAGGAAGGGCAGCCCAGGAGGAGGAAGCAGGGGCTAGTGAGTTTCCCTCAGGGGAGTGGGAGCCGACAGCAGAGCAGCCAGCATTAGCCAAACAGCTCCCAGAGACAAGAGAGATCCCTGTGGGCCTAGCAAGTGGGGCTGAGGCAGATGGGGAAGAGGATGGATGGCTGGGGAGAGAGGCGTTAGACCTCACAGGAGGAGCAGCAGCAGGAGACTCTGTGAGCCTGAGCGGAGGGGAGGCTCCTGAAGAACAGAAGCTGATGCAGACGGAAAAGGCAGCTTCTCCTGCAGAGGAGCAGGACTCAGCGAAGACAGTGTTTCCAGCTGGCACAGCACCGAACTCCCAGCACCCTCAGGAGGAGCCCATATTGAGAGAGGCCCCCACCCCAGAGATGGGAGAGGCTGAAAAAGAGGGGGCTGTGAGTCAGGCTGGGTTTGAAAGGCCAGATGTGGATGGAAGTGAGGAGGAAGCCACCACAGACCTAGAGGACTCAAGGCCTGGGGAAGATGCCGAATCCTGGAGAGAGGATGGGTTAGAAGAGGCAACACTTAGGGCAGAGGAGCCAGTCGAAGAGGTGATGGAAGTCCTGCAAGCAGAAATACCCTTGAGTTCCTCAACAGCCGAGGCCAAGGCTGAGACAAGGGGCTTGGGAGCTTCCAGTGGCAGCCCCGAGAATCTTCCTGAGGAAGCTGCCATGAGGAAGGAGATAGTGACTGAGCCAGAACCTAACAGGAAAGATGACAGGGAAGAAATGTTACCTGAGCAGCTAGATATAGAAAGAGAAAGGAGGAAAGCTGAGAGGCTGCCAACATTTCTGAGGGAAACCGTGTCTGAGAAAAAAGTGGTGACCTGGGCAGATGAGCTAAAGGATGAAGACACATTAGAAGAAGAGAAGAAAGCAACAAAGGAAATAAGATCTGAGGAGCAGGCAAATGCACCCAGAAATGAAAAGGAATCTGATGCTGAGGCTGTAGAATCCACAGAGGCAACTGACTTAACTGAAGGTACAGAGCTTCCAGAAGATTCCCCTGGAGGAAGAGTGGCTAATTTGTTGGAAGCAACATCTGAATTTGAAAAGTCACCTGAAAAAGTAACAGCACTGAGGAAAGAAGAAGAAGGATTGAGCGAAGCCAGAGACACAGAGCATGAAGACTGGGCAGAGGAGCAAGGCCAGGACACCACGAGCCCTTCAAAGCAGGGGGAAGGATCTGGCTGTGGAGGAGAGGGGACGTCAGAGAGCCCTGGCAGTGCGCCACTGGGAGAGGGAGAGGTCCCTGACCTGACCTTCCCAGACACAGGGCAGGTTAAGGAGTATGTAGTGCTGGATCAGGGAGGCCTTGCTGGCCTGCCCGGGGGGGATGAGGAAAGGCCTCTGCAGGGGCCAGAAGGAATACAGGCCATGACAGTGACCCAGGAGGCTGTGCCTGAGAGAGATCCGAGGATGGTGAAAAGGTTCAGTGAAGAAGCAGGGGGTGAGGACCCTGAGGAAGAGATGGATCAGAAATCCATGCTGGAGACAGGAGTGATGGAGGCTGGCGACACAGACAGGATCGGGGCCACAGGAGGAGCAACGGTTATGGCTGAGGAAGAAAGAGGAGTGGCAGGGACAGCTGCAGGGAGGAAGGAGGTGTTGGCAGATCTGAAGACAGTTGAGGGGAAAACAGTAGCAAATACAGCCGCCTCCTCTTCAGATGTTGCTGGGGAGGAAACCAGGCTCAAAGGGGATGAGGGACCAGGGAAAACAGCAGCTGAGGAGAGGCTGGTGGCAGAGGAGATGGCGTTGAGCAGGGGGGCAGGGACAGCGGCTCCCACAGCAGAAGCTGAGGTGCAAGTGATTCCAGAACCTTCCAAGAGGGCAGGGGAGGCCCAGAGGCTAGGACAGGATGGAGAGAAAGGAGAAGGAGAGGCTGCTCAGCCTGCAGGCTCATCACAAGCCGAGGTAGGGCCAGGGGTTGGTGACCCGGGACAGGTGACAGGGGCAGCAGAAGAATCACTGCAAGAGAGAGAGTCAGAGCCCAGCAGAGGGAGTCTAGACGTGGTGGCTGAGCTTGCTGAGAAGCCTGATTTCTCTGGAGCCCAGGAGAAGCAAGAACACACGGTGCAAAGACAAAGCGGGAGTGTGGATGCTCCCTGAACAGCAGGAAGGAGAGATGGCATAGCAGATGGTGAGTTCAAGGCTGATCTATTCGCAGGATTGAACAAAAGCCCGGGTGCGGGTCTGCTTTGATCGGGGATGGCATGTCCATGTGTCCGTGTCTGCTCTCTGCCGTTCACGCATGCACACACGGGCTGCAGTTCTGTGGCACTTGGTCCCAGCCTTTGAAGAGAAGGGCTGGGGTGATGGAGGAGGGACCAAAGCACACACAGGAACCCAAGTAGCTCCCTTTGTGACTCTACAATCGTATCTGTCTTTGCAAATGTAGCTCCTTAAAGTAGTGAGATCTGTGTGTCCCTGACAAGTTCTGAGAGACAAAATACAGAGAGCATACCGAAAGGCCTAGGCCCCGGAGTGAAGGGTCAAGCTCTTTTCTAGAATGCTAGTGTTCGCTAGCAGTTTAAAGGCACGAACAATGGCTGTTTGTGATTCCCATGCTTTTATCTCTATAGTAGTATAAAGTTCAATGTAAGTATATGTAGGTTTTACATACAAGGTATAAATACGTATTTGTCTAATATGTACTGCTTAGATCCATAAGTACTGAAAGGAGGACTAAAGACCACAACTTAGTTTTGCATACCTGATCTTCCACTGATGCCCTTACAGCCTCGCATCCTGGATACTATTACAAGCTACTTTCTGGAAAGTGTGCAGTAGTTGGCTATTTTTGAATGCTTATACCCCTAGTACTACTATTCTTTTTATTATTTTTCAGGATATGCTTAAAGTGTCTTCTGGAAGACATAAAGCCTGGAGAAATTTCCAGACCAGCATCTCAATAGGATGTTAGATTTCATCTTCTTATTTTTAAAGTCACCATGCTTGTCTGAGGTGGTTCCTCCTGATGAATGTATCTACTATGTATCACAAAATATACAGTCATTAAAAAACTGAGAAAAAAAAATTTTAGATGAAAAAGGATCAAGATGTGATATGTATATGTTCCAGATCCCCAAGATGAAGGTAATTACTATACATCTTAGTTTCAGTAATAAAAATTTAAGAATGAAAAAAATAAAGACGGCTCAAACCTCTAGGTCCTTTCAGAAAAGGATTGCATTGCATGTGTATTTATTTAAACATGGAAATACTCATTCTGTGCCAGAGCAGTAATTTAAAGTGGAAACCTTATTTCAAAATGCCCTTTGTTTTGTATGTGTTTCTTTATCAGACAGACTTGTGAAAGAGCAGCTCACAGCACTTTGTCCCCGGGAGCCTTATTTATGGGGCCATGAATATCTAAATGAAAGTAGTAAATAATTTAGTTAAGTCGAATGAATGTAATAATTATACCTGGTGGATGTAACCCCTAGCCACACATGCCAACACTCCAGAGACTCTAGTTGATGCCACTGAGTGGAAAAGAAACTTGGTTAAATTAGCATGCAGCTCACCTTCCTAAGTCCAGTTATTTCAAATTTGTGAGCTAACTTTGTAGTCCATAATAAGTCACTAGTCACACCGGCTTTCTAAATTCCCCCAGGATTATTTTCTAGTTGAGCATCAGCGTGGACCTAGGGGGTTTGATTTCCCTGAAGTTCTTTACACAATTGGGCCCGGAGGGCACACCTTTTCTCCAGACTAGCTGGTGAAAGGAATTGTTCAAAAGTAGCATTTCTCTGCCAGTCTGTGTAGCAGTCTTTCCTAGGGCACATTTATAAATGACTCAACCCTGGGCTCCACCCTGAACTTCAGATTTCATTAGTTTTAAATGGATCATTTGGATGGATGGGTCATTAGTTTTAGATGAATAATATACATATATGTACATGTATATATATACACATATCTATCTAGAAATATATAACGAAGGCCTACATTTTAAAAAAATTACAGTAAGTAACAAATTGCCAATTAATTCCCCTCAAAATACACCCCCTTGCTCCAAAAGCAGTTGTCCCGCTACTCTTGCTACTCTTGTATCTGTCTGTGTTCCGGAGTCACTAAGCATGCCTTTCGTGATGGTCAGCATGCCTGTGGTTAGCGGAGAATTGTCTTTCTGATTGGATTTTTCTACATCCTCATTCATTTGCATTGTTGTTACCACTTTAGATAAGGTGGGTGGCTTTCAGACTGTTCTACCTTCCTGCCCTCTGGGTTTGCCTTTGGTGAGCTGGCTGTGTGGGCTTGCATCTTGTTTAAGATATATATATATATATATATATATATATATATATATATATATATTTGTATATATATATATATATTAGTTTAATTCCTGGGTTGATGCTTGTAGATGACTAGGTGAGCGGCTTTTTTGCCAGCATTTAGAAGTGTACAGATATTTCTACTTCTCAGAGCTGTGTTCCAGGTATAGCTGGCTTTTGGATTTTGAGTACGTTGCAAGGTCTTACCTCTGCAGTTTTGGAGGGGATGAGCAATGGCTGCTGACTTGGCCAAGCCCCTAGTTCTTTGGCACTGGCCTATAGCATTTTTTGTGACCCATAGGCAATCTCAGTCTTGGTGTAACAGAACGAACAACTTGGTAAGAACAACCATGTCACTTCAACTGAAGTGGTACCATCTGCAGTAGCAATAACATCAGGCAGAGCCACCAGCCAGCGCAGTCCTCCAGGCCTACTGCTCTGTTCCGCTGCTGTGTCTCCCCATGGAGGCCTCTGGGGCTGTCCCAGCAGTCACGGTCTATCTCACTACTTTTGGAAGCAGTCCTGGAAGTCCTCTGTTGTGTTTTTACGTGGTGTGATAAAAAATATGGTGAAGGTGGCTGTGAAGTACCACCCAACAGAAAGGCGGGCTTGTCCAATCATTACAGTCAGTCCTCATCCACCTTATTCACTGGGTCTGGTACCATGCAACTTTCAGTTCTTCCCCAGAGTCAAAATAACCATGAACAGTTACCATTTTAAATCAGTTCAGGACCTCCAGGAGGCACAACAGTATAACTAAATACAGTCACAAAAGAGGATTCCAGAGCTGCTTCAAAAAGTGCCAGGAATGATAGGGTAGGTATATTTGAAGTGATGGGGAGTATTTTGAGAGGGATAAATACCAACGTGTCTTTTAATGTAGTAAATTTTTTAAATGTAAGCATTAAATATTTTTTGACTCACACACACACACACACACACACACACACACACATTTTACTTTGTTCTGCAAAGTAGCCACAGTTAAGAACCACATCCAAAGTCATCATATAATCCATGCTGGGTCTTCTGTATTCTTAACTACATTCCTATGTAGGTGAGACCCAGGCATATCATTTTATAAGTGTTTTACTTCTTAATCAGTGATGGACACATTCAGTATTCAAAAACAATACAGAACCAAGCATAGACCAGGTGATGGATTGGTCATTTAATTATGAATATCAGTATCAACCAGAGATTGTTTCTGGTTTCTTCTCATACCTGTTAAGGTAGAAACAGTGGTAGGGCCTAACAGCTGGTGATTTCACAAGACCTCAAGGTAATTCTGATGTATACCAAGGTTTGAAAAGTGCTCTCTTGGACTGTTGGTGTTACCGAGGATTAGTCTCACTCAAAAAAAAAAAAAAAGAATCGGTGGAGAATCATGAACTTTATTTGCCTCTCTCTGTCTTGTCTCTTTTCCTGTATTTTTTTCTTTGTGACTCTTTTTCCATCTATAGGAAATGGTTAATCATTGTAAAGCGGTAGATGAGACCACATGCTCATTTGTGCTATGCTTGTATTGGAGTGTATCTGAAGGAGTACCTCTGCCCACTTTGTCTTGGAGTATTATTCACTGTACATCATAGATCTCCTTTGTCCCATTCTATAAATGGATTCCATCTACTTCACATGTAATTTCTTTTATTTTGGGGACTATATTACTGTGCAGCACTATAGTATTTTTTCCTTGCCTTCAACCTCAATGTTATGGAGCACTTTGAATACATAGCACCTTAAGAGAAAGATCATAAACTTGTTAATCACATTTAAAAATCAGTTTTGAACAATGTGCTAAATGAAAGTTGCATTAGGTTATTTTTATATAGAACACATTCCATCAGAGCATTCTGTAACATAATTCTATGATCTGCATGTGGGTTTAACTGTGAAATTCAGTGTTGTGATGTTTGGATTCCTTCTCTACAAATACTATGTTTATAAAATTGTTAATGTGTTTGGCCAAGCTGTTTTTTTCTATTTCTTCATTATTAAATACATAAATAAATATGTTTACAGATATGACATGTGAATTCATTTTTTTGTAAGAATAAGCTGGCAAAATATTTTGTGTTCTTTTCTTACAAAAGTTACATTATAAAAGCAGAAAAAATGAGAGTTAATTTTATTGGGCTTCTATTTTGATTGTATGTATTTATGCTACCTACATTTATACACATCTTTCACATACACAGGTTAATGTCAGACAGAAAAGTTATTCCCACTATTTTATAGATAATTAAACAAAAATTCAATATACTTAAAGGGACCATGGTTGATCTCAGGGCTTCTAATTCTGAATTTGGTCTTTAAAAAAATACATATACTAATTCTAAAAAGAGGTATATGAGATATTGAGATATTAAGTGCGAAAGACTACCTGTTTTATGTTTACTAGTAGGAGGGAAAAATCTCATCTTGTACTAGTCAGAAAGGAGCAAAGAAACAGAGATTATTTAAACAATTCAAGGGAAAAATACACAACCAAAGGAAATGCAGGTAGAATTCTGCTTGCATTTCTTGGGTTAAGCCTTTTCTATGGCTTTCCCAAGTCCTGTGTTATAAAGTACCACTGAGTTCCTTAACCTCTCTGTGATCAATAATTTTGCCACAATTATTGCCCTTGGAAGATGATTGTTTGAACGAAGAAGAGAAAGCTACAAGGAGATTCATCTGGTGAGTCAAATATTCCACGAGGCTCAAGGACAGCCCAGAGGAGGCCACTCTTGAGCTTGGCTAATATTTCCTCCTGAGCTTCTGCACTCTCAACTGTGTCATTTAAAAAAAAAAAATTACTGTCCTGTGGCCAGCAGAAGAGGTACAAGAGAACAGGAGCAAATACAGCGGAAAAGTCACTCTCAGACTCATTCTTTAGTTTTTTCCCTTTGTTCATTATTCTTTTCATTCTTCCTTTTAATATGATGCCTAGTGACAGAAAAGCTGTGCTTTGAAAGAGCTGAACACTCTCTCTGAGATACAAGGCTGGGTATTTGAGAATACACGAGCCTTTTGTAATTCCTTCCAGAAGATCAAGGCTGTTTAGGAATGTTGCAGTGCCCCCACCTTTTATTAGGGAAAATGAGATAGGAAGAGGTTTCCCAGGACAGATAAGTTGGTGCCGAAGTCTGCCTCCTTCGCAAGTAGCTCCTGGTCTTTATTGAATATCTACCTATAATGAGAGTCTACACCAGGGACTTCAACACAATGTGAGAAATCTCTCAGTTGTTCAGATCTCAGAACGAGGGTAATACACAGAGCTTCCTCCAACTGATGTGAGTGCGTTTCTGAGGGAAGATTCAGCTTTTTGTGGGATTCTCTGGCAAAGCTAGTTTGGAGGTACCCACTTCTAAATTACTTGGTTTGGAAGTAGGCTTCAGAACTATCTGGTAGTCAAGGCCCTTCCCATTGCCAGTAAATATCCCATCCTGTGTTCATGACAGAGCTCACGTCTTCACTCGCCAACTTCACTGTGCTCCTGAGGGCCCTTGGGTGGCACAAATGAGAGAAAACAACAATGCAAACTAGGTTCTAGGAGCTGAGGCTGGGAATAACTTTAATTACTGGTTAATAAATGCATCTGGAAGTTGTGGTGTCTCCAGTGCTTTGTGTTCAACAAAACTAAATGAGGATCTGATTGCGTTGTCAGCTCGTAAGCCATTAAAATATTTTTGGCATTTTTATCAGCCTATGATTTTTAGTAAACTGGTCAGGAGTTCAAGGCAGAGCACTGCTACACTAGAGAACAAAGTACCTCCATTCCTATCTTCTTACTGACATGACTTCCATGAGCACTGAATTTTCACATCTATAAAAATAAAGCTCAAATTGAAATAGAAGTTTCCTCCAGCAGTAAATATTTGCTTGCACATACACACACTAATTAAAAATAGGAGGCACTATCTCCAAAAATGCATCTCTACTTTTATTTTTTATGCACATTTACCAAAATTTATAGTGTATTTAGGTTGTCATGATCAAATGTGTATTGCTAATAACTGCAAAGATAGCTCAGTCCAGAAGACATTTTAACTCATAAAGGCCTGCAGTCATAGGAATTTTTAAAAATTAAATTTTAATGTATATAGTAACAGTAGTGAGGAAGTATGACAAGGTGATCAATAAAAGGCTTTGAGCTATTAAAAAGTACGATACTAGCAAAAACTTGGGTGGGTAAAGTGGAAATGGAAATGTAAGTTTAAGGAAAAAGTAATATGAGATTTTCTAATGCTGAAGAAGAGCTTAGCCACATATTTCTAAGATGATGGTCTGAGGCCAGGCTCCAGGCTCTACAGGAAATGCTCTGGGGATGACACTGTGGGGATGTGAAGAGGCAGATGTAGCATAAGGGAAAAGATGGCCACAGCATAGTTGCTAGAGAGGCTGCAGCCCCACCCTGAGGAGCCCAGGGCTGAGATGGCCAAAGGCAGGGAAAGGGCCAGGTCCCTTGGTTTCCACAGTACGCAGCCACTGGATGTCAGCTGCCTGCTCAGCAGAGAGCACAACCTTCAGTCAAGGGATATGCCTTCTGTCAAAAGTAGCTGCTGTGGAGAAACTTAGGTATGACACTGTAAGAACATACTTATAAAATAGCAGACTTGCAGGCATATTATAGCAAAAATTAGAAATTCATAGCCAGTGATATGCCCTGCTGCCTGTCATATAGCTAGCACACTGCATTCATTTAGCCTTGACTGTCGAGGCCTAGATGTTTTCCCTTAACGATGTGCAGGGTCAAACTGTTTGTGTCTGGCTTGTGTTTTAAAAATATGCAGTAATTCCAACTTACTTCAAGGTCTTCAAGATCATCATGTTTGGGGGAAGACTGGCCCAGGCAAGGACACTTTCAAGTCTACCTGCTCTTCTCAGACCCCCTCCCTTCCAGAATGTTCCTGTATAATTCTGCCTGACAATATATGACATAATTCTTGTATTTCATGTAACAAATCACGTAGTAACCTGCTATCAGCTTTGTGCTTCCCACTTGCAAACCCTAGTTAAACTGAACTCAAACCTGACTCTGGGCTGGTGATTTGAACTTCTGGGCTCCCCAGCCTGCTAGAGTAATAAAAGTTGCCTTCTAACTCCTTGGTATAAAGAATCTCCCATTTGGTTTAATAATGGTTTTCTGCAACAACACCCTCCAGGCAGCTTGGGAACAAACTTGTTCTCTGTGAAGGGTATTGGGGTAGAATCCAAGCACCCACTGCATGGATGAGGGTGATATCCAATTGCTGTAGCATTTTGATTGCATTGGATCCGTTTTATCTTAAAATGTCCTACTTCATAACAGCCTAGAAATTATATCTGTGACTACTATTTAAATGTAGGACCAGATTTAGATGTCAATGAAAGAAATGTGGGAGGGAGTGCTGATGAGTTTTCAGAATTCCTTAGGGGTATGTGAGCAGAGATATTTGAGGAGCACTCGGATGAAAGATGAAGGGAATATAGGGGGTCTGTGTTTCTCCAGCTAGCTGGCATAGCAAGCCATCAAAAATGAGCTGCCAAAAATGTTGAATAATGTGTAACTTTTAAAAACCTACATACTACTAAAGTGATGTCTGTCAGCACATTAACGAATGGATCACACAAATAGGTTTCTCTATTAGGTAAAAGAGTCCTAAAGTAATGTCTGGCTGTTAATAGGGAGGGAGGTGCAGCCCTCAAGTATGTCCACGAATAACAGCCAGTGTTTGTTCTCAAACAGCTACTCTGTGTTAAAGAGCAGGAGTCAGGGAACTTTTTCTGTCCAGGTTTATAAATCCTATATGGGCTGCAGAATACAGGGTAGCAACTCTTCAACTCTGTCATTTGAGATTTAAAGCAGCCATAGATGACATTTGAATGAGTTGATGGTCAAATAAAACTTTAAATGGATGCAGCAGATTTCGCTTGATGACTATAGTTTGTTGATTTCTGCAAAAGGCTTATCAAGTAAATAGTTCTGTAATGACGTAGACTAACCCCACTCCTCAATATGCCACATATATTTCAGTATTTAAAAATGTGCCTTAAATACACAAGTCTGGAAAGAAATAACCATAAAGAAGTAGCTGGGTGGAATGGGTGACTTACTAGAATCTTCCATTCCTTGTAAGACTATGATTTTAAAAAGATTCATCTCAGTCAGGTTTCCAATACTTTCTTCCACTTGTTCCCAGTCTTCCCAGTTACATCTGTTAGAATGCAGATGTGAGATGGTGTGAAGAAGGAAAAATTGCTGCACAATTCTGACAACTGCACTTTGTGTAACACGGGCTGCCTGGCTTTTCAGTGGAACAGCGTGAGCTCTATGTGAAGAGAGATGTGTTACCTGTTCTGATTCTGTGCAGTGCCTTGCACTTAGGACAGTGTCTGGCACATGACACATACTCAGTAAACACAGTAAGAGAATGAACATTTGAATTGAAGTACATGTTGAATAACACTGTTATTGGTTCTTCTGAACAACTGTAAGCCCAAACTTGATTGATGTTGATAGTATACAGGGAATGTTGGAAGAGAAAATCATGATTATTTTTATAAAGCATTAGAGTCAGTAGAGACTGTGGACATCACAGATTCCACTTGTCCCTTTTTACACATCACATGGAGACAGCACAGGCCCAGAGGGTCTGAGGACAGAGGTACACATTGAGTAGGGACAAAAACATGACTGAAATCTGAAATTTCATTCTTTACTAAAGGGCATCTGTGACTTCTTCATGCTGTTTTTCAGGTTAGGTTTTCTTTTGAGACCTGTTAGGTTTTCTTTTGAGAGACACAGAATCCTAATTTGTAATCAAATTCGTTTGACAAAACACACATAAGAAACAGCTATTTTAGTTCTTGCCTTATAAACACGGAAATACAAGATTTTCAATGAAGTGTAAGGTGAGCCATTTTGGCTTTGATTTTCTGTATTGTAGAAATCACTGAGGTTTGGCATTACCCTTTTTTAATTCCCAGAGAGACTGTGAATTCATAGTTACAGATAGCAGAAACCACACACACACACACACACACACACACACACACGCACATGGCACTGCTTAAAGAACAGAATCAGAGAATAAACAGAAATTCTCACCACCAGTGTAAGTATTCAGCAAGCTCCAAGCCTACCTAAGCATACGTAAATTGACTTAACTCAATTCTAAATCACTGAATCTCAGCTACAGCTGTACAAGAGAAATCTGAGTTGTTTTTCTTTTTTTCAAAGATTGGACATCAGTACTTGAAATAAAATCTCCCCAGGTGAATGCTGTTTGCAGCCAAGGTTTTGCACCGGTGATTTCAAGTCTGAATAGCTACTGCAATTAAAAGGTAGACTGTAAATGTGTTTTCATAATCCAATTTAAGTTGGTATAGTAAACCTTAAAATACTGTGGTTTTACTCTTCTACTGGTCCTTTTCTTTTAGTCATTTTCCCTCCTCTTGTTTTGCTATAAGGAAGGTACTATTAGCCCATTTTATAGATAAGGAAACTGAAGCACAGAATGGTGAATTAGCTTGTGGAAGACAGAGGTAGGAAGCATCATAGCTGAGAGGCCAGGCAAAAGGATTCCATCTAGAGGAGAAGTTCTCAACATTCAGACTGTATAAAACTAAAGGGAGTAAAAGATAGAATTTTCTGAATCCACATCTTGAATTTCTGATTCGTTTAGGCCAAAAAGCACCTGAAATATTCATATCTAATAAATTCCCATGCAATACTGATGTTGCTGGAAAATAGACCAGACAGAGAGAAGATGGAGTCCAAACTGTGTTCTACAAAGCTCAGCAGGTGGTACTGATGCATATTTGAGAGCCGCTTCTCCTTGTGATTTTCACCCTGAGCTAGACTTGAGAGTCTCCTGGGCAGCTGTAAAGTCCCAAGGCCTGAACTATTCTCCAGACCAGCTGTACTCTGAAATAAGGGTGGGGGTCAGCAGTGGTCAAAGCACACCTGCAGCTCTGATAGAGCACTGTTAAGACATCTCTTGATACAGGAAAATAAAACTCCCAACCTGAATGATATCAGACGAGTTCGTGTTCTCTAAAACCAAAGAATGAATTTTAGGAACAACAGAGGTTAAGAGCAGAATATATTTATTAAGAGAAAGAAAACTTCTATCCAAGAGAGGGACAGAAGGGGGGCCCGAGTGGGTTGCCCCCGACTCTGTCTTTTCTAGGGATTTTATAGAGAAAAACCATGAGGCAAGGCAGGTCCATGGTAGGGGAAATGGACAGAACTATGGTCCGCCAATAAGACTGCAAGGATAAATATTCAGGTAAGACTGAGTGAACTGGGATCAAATGGGAAAGGTAGTCATGTAACAAGTGGGCATGAATGCAGAGCGGGGTGTGTGTGTGTGTCTGTGTGTGTGTGTGTGTTTCCCCATAAGGGGTTGGGTCAAGGACTCTTCAAGGTGGTAGCTACCTATTTAGAATATCAATCCCTGCTGTCCATCCCTGGGGAGGTATGTGGGTGTATTTGTTTAGTCCTTTTGTCCTGAGGTCTGGCCCACAGGTATCTTATCTTTTATGTTGGCTTCTTCGAGGGCCCAGCCCTGTCTGACTGCCTATAATATTTCTATCTACCTCAGCTGCCTATGACACTCTCTTGGTCATAACTTCATACTTGTTCTCCATGATCTGAGGCGAGGCTTCCGTCACACACTACAACTACAGTTACCAAACAATGCTGCAATCACTGCTTTGTTGCCCACCAAAAGTACTACAGCTATACACTCTGAGCTTGAAAGAAGAGAGAAAAAATATCCTTCCCTTTGTCTCTGAGGCCTGTCCTGCAGCGGAATGCTTCTCTCATTAATGATTAGATTCTGTAGTTTTCAAATCCTAGGGACCATTTGCAAACCGCATGGTCTGTGAAACTGTCTTGGTATTTGTGTTTCTTTTCATCTCTGAACAGCTGCCTGTGATAAGTTCTGCTTCTCAGCAGGAGAGCCCATGCTCTTGCAGTCACTAGCAACAGCCCTTGAGGCCCCTAAGGGTGGTGCACCATGCTCCACCCAAGTCATGTGATCTCTTCTCAGTTGAGCACCTCTCTCTAGTGATAAAGAGCTTCACACTTGTCTAATCTGCCTCAAAAACATGTGCCTCAACAAACCCTAGGAGCTCAGGAACAAGTCCCAGTACGTGCTCACCTTCCTTCCTAAGGTATGTCTGCAGGAGAAATCAGGATTCTGTAAGTAAGATAGCAGTAGCCCAAGAGAAAAGGTCTGAGAGGGGCCAAGGTCATCTCATGGAGTAGGCATGTTAGCATGTAACAGTGAATTCCACTTATAGGTTATGAGCACATATATCTTGTACTGTTCTTATAAAATAGAATCTAGTAGCAAACAAATGAAAGATATTTTTAAGCTGAGGCAAAAACACAGAGATTTTCCTACCCCTTTGTTCTTAAATACTGTGTTCTATATAATTTCTTCAGTCCTGTTTGCCAAATTTTATTTTCTTATTTATATGTACTTAGTTTTCTGTTTACTATTTCCCCAGAGGTTATAATTTCAAAAATTTTACTTTTTCTTTTCTTAAAATTTAATCCATCTTTAATCCAAATCTACTTCTCCATTTGAGATGATCACATGTAGCTGGCTGATTTTTTTCTATGTTGTGGCATTTCCTTTAAAATTTTTCTTTAAATATTATAGTTACATAATAAATGTAGCTATTTTTATTTAAAAAGTTACTATGTTTGTAATCCTTACTGGCTCTGTAATTTGTTATTTCCTTAATTCTTCAGGTGGTTGATCTTTCATTTGTATGTGTTTATCAAGAGGATATTCATTTTTGGATGATACTTTTACAGTCAATTCAATGTGCCATTTTTAGCAAACATTTCCCTCATTCTGGGCTCAAAGTGTAATCTCCAATTTCAATATGAATAGTCTACCATCCCCAAGCCACAGGTACAAACATATCTCTAGGTTCAAATTTCTAGGAATCAGGTTTGTATTGAAGGTGAAGATACTAGCAATTGAAACTGAAATTTTTCTGTGACTGAAGCTTCTTTTTAAAATTTTTTTATTTAAAAGTGAATTTAAAATCAACAAGGTCACAACGCCATATACAAAAACAAAAAGCAAAATAATAAAAATGATACAGGGTTTCAAACCAAATTGATAGTGACTAACAGTGGTTGTTACATTACATATTGTTTTCTTCAACAAAGTTGCTCAGATTACCAGATGTAAGAATATAAGATTGATCAAACCATTAAGGAGAATAAAAAATAATAAAAAAACTTTAGCAATGAAACAAAGCTTCACTAAATAAGATGGTACGAATTCACCAGTGGATGTTATGTTACATATTGTTGTTTTCAAATTAGTTGTTCAGATTACCAGATATAAGCATGCAAAATTGGTAAAAAAAAATTAAGTGTCAACTGTTCCTTTCAATAAACCATTAGACATCAACCATACAATTATCCCAGTTATCCTTACATACATATTTTTTACTTCCTTCTTTCTTTTTCTTCTTTCCCTCATCCTAGTTGTTCCTTCCCTTTGAGTAATTTCTTTCCCTTTCACAAAGTCTATTGTACCTTTTGGGTTGTGTGTACTGTTTCAGGATCTTACACTAGGGGGGTAATATGGTGCTTACACATGTGGGTCTGATTTATTCCACTTATCAGTACGGTTTCTAGTTCCATCCATTTACCTATAAAAGCCTCTAGTTTATCTTTTTTATAGCTGTGCAATACTCCATTGTATAAAAATACCACATCTTTTTTACCCATTCCTGATGGTCATTTGAGTTGTTTCCAATATTTAGCTATGATCAATTGAGCTGTTATAAACATGGACACACATACATCATTGTAGTATGATGTCTTTAATTCTTCTGGGAAAATAACCAGAAGAGGACTAGCTGGACTAGCTGGGTTAAGTAGGACTTCTAATCCTAGTTTTTTGAGGAACCTCCACACTAATTTCTGTAATGATTTCACCAGTCTACACTCCCACCAGAAGTGAGGAAGGGTTCCTTTTCCCCCACAGCCCCTCCAGCATTTGTTATTGGTTGAATTCTTGATCATAGCTATTCTTTCTGGGGTGAGATGGAATCTCAGGGTTGTTTTAATTTGCATTTCTCAAATGACCAATGATGTTGAATAGTTTTTCATATATTTATTTGCCATTTGTATTTCTTCATCTGAGAAGTCTGTATTTATCTCAGATGTCTCTTTTTAGATTGGGTCTTTGAATTTAGGAGGCCTGATTTTTTTTTAAATTCTTTATATGTTCTAGATAAAAGTCCCTTGTCTGAAGGACAGTTTGCTAAAATTTTTTCCCAATTCGTGGATTTTCTTTTTACTCTGTTGGTGATTTTTTTTTTTTGATGTGCAAAAACTTTTCAGTAAAAAAGTGATGGTTCCCTACAATTGTCTTAAATGGTTGTGGAGAGATTTTAAAATTGCAGTGCTGTTGTTATTGGCATTTAACACTGTAATACTCTTTTTAGTGGCATTTAAAATTGCAATGCTCTCGTTAGTGGTATTTCTTCCCTTATTTCAACTCCAAGGAAGAGTTCATAGATGGGTCAAGAAAACAAACAGGTTGTGTGAAACTTCCGGGAAGAAAGTAGTTAAGTATTCTAGTCTCAGAGCACCCACCCCAGTTTTTCTTTTTCTCCACTTTATTGTAACTTGTCTACTACAGCTCATGAAATAAGATGGGCTTAGAAACTCTCAAAATAGCTGTAACAAGTCCTTTTAACTAGGAAAGTGGGCTGTCTTTGTGCTTTTGTAACAAAATACCCAAGACTTCAAATTTATTCATCTATTGTTCGTAGCACTGGAGATTGAATCTAGGGCCATCACACTGAGCTACATCCCTAGTCCTTTTGCAATTTTACTCTGAGGCAGGTTCTGCCTAAGTAAATTTCCCAGGCTAGGCTAGAATTTCTGATCTTTCTATCTCTGCCCCCAGGGTGCTGAGATTACAGGGCCAGTTGAGACTTGTTAATTTTAAACACACATGAATTTCTCACAGCTCTGTAGACTGGAAAGTCTAAAATCAAGCACCACTACCAGCCTGGTGTCTCTCAAGGGCTATTCCTCATGGGAGGTGCTGTTTCACGGTCCTCACTTGCTGGAAGAATTGAAATGAAGTGACAGCTTTTTGGTCACTTTCTGTTTTTAATTTTTGTTTTTATTTATGGGAGTTTGTGGCATATAATACATTTGTCATGGGGACCTGGCACATGTACTCAGCACCACTTAGTTCTGCCTAGTCCGCTTCCCATCACCCAGCCCTGTTCCTTGGTCCCCTTCCCATTTGCAGAAGAATCACCTTCCTGTTTCCTATTACCTATCTCTTAGTGTTGCTCTTTAATTTATTTCTTCTCTGGGTTTCTCATTAAGAGAAACCATGTGATATTGAAGCTTGTGTGTTGCGTTTTTTGCCCTTAACATTATAGTCTCAAGTTGCATCTGTTTTCCTACAAATGACTCAAAGTAGTGCTCCATTGTACATAAATGCCACACTTTCTTTATCCATACATTTGTTGATGGACGTACAGGCTGCTTTCAAAAGTTAGCCATCATCAATGGTGCTGCTAAAATTGTGGATCACTGTAACATGATGACTCTTTTATAAAGGATTTAATCTAATCACTAAGGATGGAGTTCTTACAGCCTAATCACCTCCCAAGAGACCCGACTCTAAACTTTTGGGGTTAAGCCCCAAAGTGTGAATTCTAGAGGAATGCATACACTGAAATCAGAGCTTGTGCCAATGTCAGTGTCCTGATTTTGAACACCGTACTAAGGACATGCAAAATGTTTTCTTGGGGAAAACTGAGTGATGAATACCAGAGCCTCGCTGGACACTATTCTACAGATTCCTGTGAACTGAGCATTATGTTAAAGAAGTTCTGTAAAGGTCAGTGTAGAAATAGAGGAAGTCATAGGGGGAAAGGAAGTGCGAAGAATCTCCATGCACCTGTCTCCGAGAAGGCTTTCAAAGAATGAAGGGAGAGGAATCTTTGCCGCCTACGCATGGTTTGTCCTAAAGCCCTCACCAGTGACAGCAAACATTCAGTCCCCTGCTGAGTACTCTGTAATGAAACCCCCAGTGACCTCGCAGGGCGACAGGCAGCTGCTGTATGACTGTGCAGAGAACCAGTCATCTTCCCCTTGGAGGCTCCGCTAATAGCTACTTTTAAATGTATTGCATTATTTTGATAGTTATTAATGCCATGTTTTACACACAAACACCATAAATTAGCACCACAGGATAAATAACTCTATGGTGTCTACAAAAACAAGGGGAAAAGTGACTTTTAAGGCACATCATTTGAAATTATAAGATGATAAAGAAGAATATGGGTTTTAACCAGGTAAGAACCCTTATGAGCACATTTTAAGCACTCCTGTATGTTGTGGAACGTGGCTTAGATTAATTGTAATGTATGTTTATAAATGATTAATAATTTTCCACATAGTGGTAACATTTGACAGAAAAATTGCAAATAAAAAGGTATCTCTCTATAATGCTTGTGCTATAGCAATATTTTAAATCAATCAACAGCTTAATGGGTGAAAAGTAACTCACTAATTTCCCTTCTGTAAGCCACAGTTTCCGCTACTCACTCTTTTACATTTCACAGCATTTCCATTTGTATTAATAGCTTATTACTGTTAAACATACATTCTCCCTAAAGCTTAATGTTTTTTTCTGTGCAGAGCAATTAACTGGGACAGTCTTTTCCTAGCTAGCCAATTATTTTAATTACTAAATTTTAAAAAATGTGTTTATTTTGCACAGATTTGACCAGCTAAACTTGCCCAAAGATTGCATTGACTTTGACTTTGTATTCTAAAAGATGGAAAGCTTTTAGTGAGGATGTGGATGCCAACAAAACTTTTAGACATGTTGAGTCCTGCAGAGGAGACTAACAACACCGTGCTGCTATTTCATTATTTCTCAGTGCATTATTTACCTTTAATTTGGTGCCTCTCTGGTCCAGTAGCCTTTGTTTCTTGCCTTTTATTCAGCTACCTTATCTTCTGTGCAGGTCTATAACTTCAAGGATGGACAGGCAATCCCCATAATTAAGGAGGGACTCTGCTGTGGTAGATGGGGCCCTGCACTAGCAAAACTTAGAGAGCACTCCCTTGTTCTTCTGGAACTCATTTCAAAATATGTGTGACTTCCATGCTTAATGTATTAAAGAGTTAAGAGGAAATGTAATGAAAGCATTTCCTTCCTTAGCCCTCCAAGCAGGTGAGGGATGTTTAAAATGAAGAAACATGGCAGATGGTGCACAGAGGCATTTTGAGGGGTTCCCACCCTGGGCAGGCCAGGAAGATGTTTATTTTCATGCATATGACAGAACTTCCTGAAGGGCAGGTAAAAAGTCCTTTCTACCTTGCAGAGAGACTCTAAATAAGCACTAGAGTGGGAAAAGGTTAGCAGTAATGATGTAAAGGCTAAGAATTAATATTCTGATAAAGTAGGAAAGGTAGTAAGTACATCAGTAGAATGAGAGACTTAACAAAGACAAGGAGAGGAAAATCAGCTTATAGAAATACAGAGCAAAGGTAGCAAATCCCTAGTTATATGCTCTGGCATTGCTAATGATAGGGGTGCTTGCAAGAGACATTACAAATATACTAGTGCTGTGTACAGCTGTAACTGGGGTCTGGAGGATCTTAGCGGTGCTTTCTATGTTCTTTTTGTTCAGAACAAATAATTGGACAAGTGAAATACATAGCAAGGTTTTTGCATCTATTAAAGGTAGGAAGAGAAATATGCTTTTCAAAGTACGGGGCAATTCAAAGTAGGAAAAGAAGAACACTCTAGGGGTAAAAATGGCTCGCTATGAAAGAGAATACAGTGGTCAAGGTCTTAACAGAGGTCATCTTTTGTATCTCTCTGTCCTCAGGCCTGGGACATCGTATCAAATACCTGCTTGAGGGATGGTATTCTCTTCATGAGAAGAAATGAAGATAGTGTTCTCTGGTTGGTCCCAGGTGCAGAGCTTTCAGAACTGTTTTTCCGGACATTTATTTCCTGCATCTTTGTTATTGCTCTCACAGCCACTTGCTCAGCCAGTTTGCCACATGCTAATCTCCTGCCTCACAACATACTCAAAGACTGTGAAGCAGTGACTACAGAAAGTTAGAGGAGAGAGAACTGATGGAAACAAAGCTGAATTACAATTTCACCCTAGCTGCCTGCTGAACCTACCAATTTGTGTATTCATTCTTACTATCATTGCAATATTGATCTATTCATTCTTTCATTTCATATACTACGTTTTACTAGAAAGTAATTAATGGTCAAAATTCAGCTCATTGTCATGCCATCTCTTCTAGTTCGGGGTCACCAGGAAAGCAGAACCTGAGGCAGATGCCCTTACACTCTTACCTCTCTGAGGACGGCGATGGCATGGAGGATGGGACGTGGAAAGTTCCATGAGAAAGGAGAAGAGGGGGTGCAAGTCCTGCAGCGTGTCATTGAGCTGGATGCTGTTTATAGGACTGTCAGTCTCACCAACTTTTCTTCTGAGTTCCAAGAATGACTGTGCCTCGGGAAAACAGGGTGCTGTAGAGAAGAGACAAGAATCTATTACCTTACCTTGGTCTCCCAGGAAGAAAGGCTCATGCCAGAGGTCCACAAGCACTGGCTGTTAGGGTGGACTCCAAGGTTTAGCAAACCTGCCCCGCCCACATGTGAATGAAGTGAGGAGTACAAGGCGATGGGAACTGGCCTGCCACGAAGTGACCAGTGGGCTGAAATGAAGCTCTGACATGACCACCTGAAGCTAGTGATTGTAATGGGGGTTTGTCAGTGGCCAATCCCATCAGGTAATGCCAAGAAGCTGTGATGTGGCTCTAAGAGTGTGTGACACCCCGCAGACCTTAGCAATCACTTTTTTAAAATTTAAATGCGTTATAGATTTGGCTGTAATTGTATCCAGGTAAAAATATGCTTTTGTATTATCCTCAATTTTTTTTTTTTAATTTAGCTTCAATTGTAGGGCTCTAATTTAGGGTTTATGTTACAAACACTTCAATTTTCTCAAGCCATAATGCTTGAATTAGCATCGAGAAAATAAATAATTACTCCTTGTGCTTGGTTATTTCCTCTCAGTCGTGTTATATCAAGCATGGATGGATGTTACCAGCATTGATCCTGTGCCTGGCACTGTGAGGAGTGGTTTGCTGGTGGTGTTTCACTTAATCCTCTATAAGGAAAGAATCACAATGTGCACGTCGTAGATGGGGAATCTGGAGATGACAGAGGCTAAGTAACTTGTCTAAGGTCACACAGGTCACACAGTGGTGGTGGGAGTTTAGCCAGGCATTCACTCAGGGCTAACTGTAAAGCCCATGCCCGTCACCACTTCTCTAGTGCTTTGTTACAGTGGTTCCAGGACTGGCAACATCAACACCTGGGAACTTGTGAAAAATGCAAATATGCATGACTCCTGCTTAAGAGCTTCTTATCATACACCTTTATGGGTGGGTCTGTGGTTCAATAAGTCTTCAATTATTCTTAAGCTGGCGGAAGTTTAATAGCTGCTCTAAGCTATTTTGCCTCTCTCACTGTCATGCCTTTTGAGGTGTGATTGAAATATATGGTGAAAGTTTAAATAAAAATTCTATTTTAGTAAAAGACACATTGCCACTGATCACCCTCAAAATGTTCATCTTGCTTTGAACACATTTATCCCATTATTCTTGTTATTTTCTGAAGCAGTTCTGAAAGCCATCGTTCAAGTCTTTGCAAGATGTGATCAAAATACAGTGAGTCCTGCTGCCAAGTGTCATCTCATGGAAAGCAGGCTCATGAAAACATCACAACGTGTCCTCATCCACCTCATTTAGTGGGTCTGGTGCCATATGACTTCTGGTTTTTTCCCAAAGTCAAAACAAATGTAAGGTTTTGAAGCACTTCAGGAAATGAGGCAGCCATGATGATGCAGCTAAAGACACAAAAGAGGACTTCCAGCAGTGCTTCAGAAAATGGAAAGAACAGATGGCATCAGTGTGTGTGAAGTGAGGGGAATATTTTGAGGGGGATTGATATATATACATATATATATATAATGTAAAATTCAGTGTCATTTTTATTTTGATCCTCTCAAGGTATCCCCATTCTGGCATTGATTCTTTTCCCTTGCACTAATTTGAGCTTCAGGACATGAAAAAGCATTATCCTGAAACTTGAGATTCTTCACTGTGCTCTAAGTTTTGAAGCAGTATTAAGTAGACCAAGGCTTATTATAAGTAGAGATCTGAAGGACAAAAAGTGTCCAAATTATTTCTACCTCCTTTCACGATCCTTCTTCCCTGGTACCCTCTCCTGGTTAGCTGAGATAAAAGAAGACAGGGAGGCCAGTGAAATTAGTGAGCTTAAAAACCTCTTTCAAAAACAGTGAAGATGCTTTTCTTCTGCATATGAGCCCATTGCTTACAAGACATACAGTTGAGATAATATTCTTATCCCACTAATTATATGTAAGGCCAGGCTGGGAGTGATTTAGAGATGCACCCTCATCAGCAAGACCCAACACCCTTGGCAATGTTTTAATTCAAGGAGCCTAATTTAATCAGCACTCTGCCACTATGTTGGCTGCTGTGCTACCTTGGATCTCTGGCCCTGGGAAAAATGTGCAACCCCTGCTCTTTTTACTTCTAGGTAGCCTCATAAAAGGTAAGATGTCCAAGGAGAAAGAGGAACTTTGCTTCTCCATCATGTTTTGCATTCAGTGCTAATGGACCTGACAGTCTTGGACCATAGTTTCTTATTGCTGCAGCTGATTCTCCAGCTGATACTCAAAGGGATTGTAAAAGCAAATGGCTCATCTTTGTCCTTGTGGCTCTTGAAATATGGAAGGGGATTGGCGAGGGGTCTGCGTGCTTGAGTAAGTGCAAGCAATGCCAAACTAGAAAAGAACACGGTAGTCAAATCTTGCTGGAAAAGGGTACATCTTCTCTCCTCACTTTCCTTACCCAGAGTGCTAATGAGGAAAAAATGTAAGACTCCTTGGCTTCTCTAATTGCTGTGCTTTGCCTTCATAACTTCTTTGTTCTTGCTTATCATGGTGAGAGTCTTGTTTCTGTCAATCATTTCTGGTTCTCTCTGCCTAGAAAATAACAATGCATGTTTTTCTGAGCCTCAAGATTATTCCAGCCCCTTCTCTTTCATAATTAGAACTGAGAAAATGATTAATTTTTTAGTCATACTTTACATTAATGAGCCATAGCAATCAGAAGAGGCTTGTTTTTCTTGTTTCTGAAACTTCTCTTGAGATATTTCCCAAATTTCCTGAGGAACTGCAGATGTGTTCACTTTCAACAAAGTGCTGGACTGTGCATGTGTGGTTTGTTCTGCCTTTTTCTCCTTTAAAGTGAAGACAGTATTGTTTAGCAGACAAGTCATGAACACTAGGGCAAGACAAAAGTCACTTTGAAGGCTGCCCTTATTGTCTACCAGCCTGGTTTTGTCCCTTTACCTAAGCACAAATTCCCCACTAAAAAATAAATTTAAAAAAATTCCTTCTTTTTAGGCTTTGCAGAAATTTAGGTCAAATAATACATTTAAAATGACCTAATACTGTTCCTGGCACATAACAAGAGCTCAATAAATGTATTCTCTATTTTTTACTTTGCAGCCTCCTTGCCAGGGGGAATTATTTCTGGTTCTTATATTTGACTAACATTGCTACCTAAAATCTGCTAGATCATGGCTCAGTTTCCCTCACATACATAAGCTCAGTAGTTTGTTCTTGGTGACAATGGGGTTTTAGGACACTGGTGGCTATTTTCACAATGGGTTGAAAGTCCCTGCATTTCTCATACTCTCTTTTAGAGTATAGGCCTCTAGATACATGGTAATGTTCCAGTAACAACAAAGAATAGCTTCTCCTATCTTGTGCCAGGAGCTACAGGACGCAAGTCTTATCACTTGAAATCCTTACTGCTCCTCTACAAGATACATTTTATTATCACTGTTCTACAGATAATAAACCAGAGCTCAGAGAGGTTAAATGACTTTTCCAAGTTCACACAACTATCATGGAAGGTCAGAATAACTCCAAAGACAATGTCAGTTCAAGACAGAGAAGAAGGAAGAAAGAAATGAGGAAAGGGAGGGAGAAAGAAAGGGAATATTGGAGGGAGAGCAGAAGAAGGGAGGAAGGGAGTTAAGGAAAGCAAGTGAAACAAAGAGAAATCAGACTCTTCATTTTTAGATGGATTGTCTAACATGAGCCTTTTCTCCTACCACGAACACTCACTTTTTCTCTTTCCTAGGGAAATGTCAGCTTTGGAAATTATTTAAACCAAATAATCACGCTGTTGGAGTAACTCTCTCCTGGCGCTGCTGTAATTTGGCTTACAATTATAGTTAATTGAACATCTTCGGAGTGAACTCCGTGCAGCATGCACGTGGAAAAAAATTTAATGTGCTAAGCATGCAAAAACATGATCTTAGAAATTCGTTTTTACCAGCAGAGAAAGAAAGCAATTAGAGAGACATTTTTTAGCAAGGAAGAAAAAAATAATCTAAAAATCCCATGGTTTTGAGACAAGTTCTAAGATGATCCCTGGGCGCATTCATGGTGTGGTAATGAAAAGGGTTTGGTGGGCTACAGGTTGGCATCTGTGAAGACGTTCCCCTTCTCAGGAATCAAGGCACATTAGTCTCATTATTTGCAGACACTTGACAAGACAAGAGCCAGAGGGAAGCGGCCACATAAGGAAATGCAGGGCAGAGAGAAGAGCTGGCTAATTAGAGGAAACCAAGAAAAAGAGCTTGACAAATCTGTTCTGGAAAATCCCTTTCTAAAAGATAGGCGTTTGAGAAGCAAAGAATTCTCCCTCTGAATATGAGCTCCTACCATGGGAACCTGGGAGGATACCTGGTTTACCCTGGTGCCGTCCATGGTCCTGATCACACAGATTTAGCTCTATGTATGTTGTGGTTCTTAGTTAAAAATCCTCTCCAGACATTCTCCTCCAAATTCTAGCACCCCCACCTTGCTAAAGTGTTGTTCCTTTCCACTTAATCTGTCAACTCATTGACAGAGTAAGCTCCTAACTATCTCAGGCTAGTATTGGTCCATTTGCTTGAGTAGCTAGAACAAAGCAAGAGAAGGTATCAATGAAGACAGGTGTCCTTTAACCAGCCCCCTTTGCTCCTTTTGTGTTTTGCCAGAAGAGTTTATACCTGAGCAGTTACTTCAGGTTCCTTGGCCTTCCTTATTATAAAACCAGCACTTTGGGAACTTGCTTGGTGGGAGATAGTACTGTGACTCAGAATAATTGGGTAGGAAAATGAAAAGTACTGTGGTTTTAATTTCTACCTCTGAACTCCCACTGGGCTACAGACAAACTAATCAGAGTGTGTGCAGAATGTGACTTTGCATCCATAGCTCGTAAGGGAGGTGCAAAGAGATTTGAGATGTTGGGCTGCTGACCTCCTAATAGAAATAACCATAAAAAACACAATTTTTAATTGGCAGGAGGAGAGATGGGCTTGTATGGATATCCAAGGGGCAGTCAGCAATTCTACCACCTAGGTCCATTCATATTCATCCACACCATTCAGGAGGAAGAGGAAGCAGATGTAATTGAATGCATCGAGTCTGAGGCAGGCTCTAGGACCCCTCAATGCTATCTCTGGGTTCAGCGCAGTGGCTTTCAGCCAGGATCAATTGTGTCTTCTTGGGTTTAGAAATGTCTACAGACACTTTTGATTGTCATAACTTGGGGAGTATATTAGTTGGGGTTCTCTGGAGAAGCAGCACGAATAGGTGATGGGTAGAGAGAACTCCCTCAGTATCCACCTACAGGCAGCTAGTCCCAGGATCCCTGTAGAAACCAATGTCCATGGATGCTCACCTGCCTCATATGAAGTGGGTAATACTTGCATGTAAACTGTGCACGTCCATATACTTTAAATCTGTATACTCCCGCATACTTTAAATAATCTCCAGGTTACTTAAAACATCTAATAAAATATACATAGTTGTTATGCTGTGTTTTCTAGGGAATAATAAAAAGAAAAATATCTAGAGCAGAAGTAAGTATTTCATATTTTTGATCTGTAGCTGTAACTTGAGATCTCTAAGATGTTATCCATGAACATAGCAAATTTTATATGTGCACATTTACATATATGTGTATGTGTGTTATTATGCATGTACATGCATATGTATGTTTATATTTATGTATGTGTGTTCTATAACATTATTCGCTAACTGCAAGCTGGACTCCAAAAAGGGGTGGTAGTACAGTTCAAAGACCTGAGGCCAGGAGAGACTATGGTGCAGGTTCCAGTCTGAGTCTAAAAGCTTGAGAAGCAGCAGTGCTAAGGGTAGGAGGGATTGATACTCCAGCTCAAACAATCAGGCAGAGTAAGGTAATCTCCCATACATCTTTTTGTTGGAGGCAGGTCTTCCATGGATTGGAGGAAGCCCAGCCTTGTCGGGAAAAGCAACCCAGGTTACTCAGTGCACTGGTCCAATGCTGTTCTTTTCTAGAAACATTTTGATAGACAAGCTCAGAAATAACGTTTGCCCAGAGGTCTGAGCATCCCATGATCCAGTCATGTTGACAAACAACATTAACTATCACCAGGGTTGTTATTGGCCCCAGGAGAATAAAGGCCAGGAAGCTGCTAAATATTCTGCATTACAGGACAGATGCCAACAACAAAGAAGTGTCCTGTTTAAAATTTTTGCAGTGTCAATGTTAAGAAACCATGATGTAAAGGATATTGCATCTTATGTCTTCATTTTATTGCTTTCTCTGACATCCAATGCAGTAATTATCACTCGGTTCTCATGGTTTTATGTCGTTTTTTTTCCAATCTGTCTGCCAATGGAGCAACTTTGTAATCTGGTGGAATTCTTTATGTGTTTCTTACTAGAACCAACACAGAGGGCAGATTTCTCATTTCTTGAAAGCAGAAAACACCCTAGGTCCGTGGCAGTATCTGGTATAAGCAGTCACTTGGCGTTCATGGGGGCATAAATGACGCAGTGGCATTTATGCCATCCTAGGCAGCAACAAGCTGCCTAAGTAGAGCACAGAGCACTGGGGGTGACATGGAAAGGAAGCTGAATAATTACGTGCTATATTTTTGCAAGCTTCTTGATATGAAGGCCATTATTCTTTACCAATAGATGTGAAAGGAGGTGTATTCAGTGTCTGTCTTGCTGGAGTAAAATATACTCTGGAATCAATTTTCCATGCAGCCAAAAGAAGTTTAATCACAGAGCCGGACATCTGACATAACATACTGAGTTAAGAAAGTGAGCAGTATTCTAAGAAATCAAACCAAGGGATCTCAAACACAAGTCTTCAGATTAGGAAACACAATAATCCTTAAGTGCCAACCACAGATTTAAGTCCTATCCCTGAAGCAATAAGACATTTGTTTTTCATGTATAGAAATAAAAACAATTTTATACACATATCTTCTATCTTGGTTCTTTTGGATTTCATTCTGTAGCCTCAAACCCAAAGCCCAACTTGTACTAGGAAATTAAGTCTGACCAGTATAAACAAGCCAATTTAAGGAGACCTTCAAGGGTAAAATATTATAATTGAAGCAAGCCTGCCATGGTTGGAATCACTGCTGTCAGTTTTGGGGAAAACTCTCCTTAGGTATATGCCAAATGCTGTCAGCTGCTGTCCTCGAAGCTGCCACTATCCCAGCAAGGAGGAGAATGCGTGGGGCTCAGGGGATCAGACACACAGTCTGCATCTGAAACAAAGTTCAGCTTTTACTTATCTGCCACACAGAACGGCTTCCTGTTTTTCCAGTCTAACCTGACCCCGGGCAATGTACAGCTGCCAGGCAGCTCCCCGGATCCTGTGCACAGAGTGTGGACTCTAGAAGCAGCTGTAAAGCAATACAAAAATTTAAAAGGAAAGGGGAGGTGACGCCACATGACATAAGAGATGGATGTTGGATTTGGAGCTGCACTGACAAGGCAGTTTGCTGAGGGTGGAGGAAAGAGGAAACAGCTCGGAGCCAGAGGTGGTGGCCCAGGGCTTTAATCCCAGCACTCTGTGCAGCTGGGGCAAGACCAGAACAAGTCTGAGCCTTGACAATAGCAACATGGGCAACTCAGGGACTTGTTGAGACCTTACTTCAAAATAAGAAAACATATGTAAGAGGTTTGAGGATATAGTGCAACACAAAGGCCTTGGGTTCAATGCCTAGCAGCACAAAGAAAGAGAAAGGACAGTTCAGGAAGGTGGTATACCCAGGTAGCCACAGAGCACTGCCTTTCCTGTCAAATGTGCCTGCTTCACTGCTTGCTGGTTCCATAGTCTCTCTGTCACCCTAATCTCTCTAAGCCTCAGTGTCTTCCTCTGTGAATGGGAGAAATAGCAGTGCTTCTTCATAATACTGGGAGTGGACACAAGATAATTAGTAGCCTGGCACCAGTGTGTACCAAACAAATGATGGCCAACAGGTTGGAGAAAAGGAAAGAGGCTTTCTCTGTAGCAGGATGCCTCCTGAGTTCTTTTCATTTTCTTCTCCTGGGTACCTCAAGTAATACATTTTTACCTCGAGTGTATTCATATGCAAAGGTAAAAATACTAGTGGCGTTGGATGCCCTGGGAAGCAATAGCCATGGCTAGGTCCAGAAAATGCATCAGGCCACTGTTCAGGAGAACAAACGAGTGTGGGTAGGGGGACCAGTTGCCTTTCCATCCCTAAGGGGGGATTCCATTCATTGCTTCTGTGAAAGGGGCAACAGTTGTCAACAGCTATTGCTGGTTTTGCTCCCCTTCTATAGCTAAAGAGTCAGGACCAACCCAGCCATCTCCATGCTCAGCAAGCCTTCCAGCAGTAGGCAGCTGGGTGGGCATGTTTATTTTCATAAGAACAGTCTTTGTCAAAATCTCTTAGGTGAAGTATAAACTCTCCACTGAGGAAATGCTGCTGCTGTGCATCCTTCTGTGGCTGGTCTCCTTCACTCACGTCCTGTGTTCAGGTAAGAGGAAGGTTGTGCAGAGGGTTGGCAGGAGGGCAGTGAGGTAAGGAGAAGCCAGTACACATCACTCCATCTTAATTATGGGTGGACTCATACACTACATCCTAGAGGAAAAATATTTCCTTTGTCCAGCCTGAAAATGTGACTTCATTCCAGGCATAGATTGATGCTTTAATAAGCAGGAAATCTTTTTATTACTAGAATCAACCTTCTAATATACCACATACAATTTTGCTGGCCTGTGATGCTCCAGTACTTCTTGCTCCACAGGAGGAGGTTAAGGAGTCAGAGGAGAATTTGAGGGAGTAGTTTTGTCCTGTGATATCAATTTTATTTATGTAGGGCAGGCTGATTAGGGCTCTTGTGGAAATCTGATTGTAAACACCTGTCCCACCAGTGTGGGCCAGCTCTCTTTCAGGGATGGGTGACACAATTAGCAGGGTATTGAGGTTGGCTTTTATTTTGGATGCTGTTATTGCCAGAGAATGAAGGTGCATTTGTTGGATTTGGGTAGGCACGTGGCTCAGGAGGGTCTCAAGTAGACCACAGAAGGACTGAACTTTATTCACATGTCTCGTTATTTTAGGGGGAAAGTTTTCAAGTAGAAAGAAAACAGCTATGTATTTAATATTATCTTCATTCTCTACCTCTGCCCTTTGGAGTTAAAAACAATGTTCTATAAAGTGTCCATTAAATCACACTTGGCTTATGAAAAGAAAAGAGAGGGCAATTAAAGAGTTCTTTCTTCTGTGATCTTCCTAGTGGGAGATATCAAATACTTCTGCTCTGCCTATGGGGACCCTCACTATATACAGATATGTGCCCTAATGTTTTCTCCTGCCCCTCATCCAGATATGTGCAGGAAAGCTCGCATTTATATTATTAAATCCCCTTTGCCTTCCCCACCTTGGAGGACTGAGAGAGTCTTTTATTTAAGAACAGATCTCTAAGTTAAAGAGATGCTGCATTTTGAAACTCCACCATGAAAGAAGGACTTCCACCTATGTCAAAGGGTGCCCGGTATTTTGTGTTTGTGCAGCCACATCTGTAAAGTTTTGAGAAAGTGATAGGATAGTTATTAAAAATGGGATGCTATGAAATTGGGTACACATTTTCCCTTCCAGAGGATCTGTTCCTGGGCTGGCCAATTATGTTGTAAACCTGCTGATAGAAAGTACTGCACTGTATTCTCCACATGTATGCAGAGTGAGTAGCTCAGATTTCTTGTCTTTAATGAGCCAAGTAGTTTGTCTGCATCTATTCCAAACCGTTTTCCCCTTTGCTTCTTAAAAGCTTTCTAACTGCTTAGGTAATGGTAGCCTGCATATGGTGTGCAGTGGTGAGCATCCCGAGGCCTGTGGGCTCCAGGGTATACATCAAGAGAACCGGGCACACATTATCCTATTTATTCTTCCTCAAACCCAGCTCTTGTAGTAAATCTGATCTCCTTGACAGATGTCTTTTCAGTCCTGCATACAGTCAGAAAAAGTTACCAGAAATAAATGGGCCCATTGTCTGAAAATTCCAATTAAATATAGAGCCTCCTAGGCTTAAAGTTTGGGAAGAGGACACCAGTGCAGCGGCCGCTGCTAAAAGTGATTGTCTGTGCATCCCCCAGCTTCCAGGGGCTCACACAGAACTTCATTAATTATTTCAGAGCACTTTGGTAATTTGTTCTGAAGCAGTCCTGTGTGAAATGGATCCTGCCAGCCCCTTCCCTGCTTCCTCTATAACGGTTTGGGAGAGGGGTGGATTTACATTTCACCCTTGGGTGTTTGGCTAATGGGTAAGAGCTCCCCAAGCACATAATACAATCATGGACATTCATCCCTGTGTTTTCATCCCCTCCTTACACCTCCTCGATGTGTGAGTAAGAGGCCACAGGCTCGCTAACGTGATGACAAAGTGTCTGAAATGGCACAGGAGCCCCAGGAGGATTTTCACGGAGAGAGTGGTACATCTCAGGAGTAGGGACACACACTCAGGCACACTTGTGCATAGTTTATTAGGATTAAAGGTAGCTGTAGTTACAGAAGACTTAAAGACCAGAGTTAGAATTTTTATATTTTAAGGCATCCTTTATTTCTAGATATTGAAAAATGTAGTGTAATTTTTCTTATTGTTACACAAGGAGATATCACCTTTCTAGGGGTGGTTTCCTTCATGATTCTAGGTTCTATCTACTCAGTGTATTTGTCAATGGTAGAATACTGGAGACTTCACTGCATCTCCTCCAAAGACAGCCCTGGAGGGGAACACGGTCTGGTGCTGAATTAAACAGTGTCACACAGTGGTGACTTGCTAATACACTATCTGTAAAACCAGAATTTAGTCACACAGCACAGAACACCATAGGAGTGCTAAAATGAAGCGAAGTGTGTAGTTGGGGAAAAATTCAAACTTATTTGGACAAAGTGAGATCTAGGTGTGAATTCGGTCTTTTCTACATGGGTTACAATTTCTAGCAGCAGAACCTTGGGCATGTCAGCCTGGCTGAACTCCAGTTTATCTGCATAACGGGAAAAGTAGGAATAATTTCTAGTTTTTTGTAGCAATTTAATATCAGTAGCAGAGAATATTGAGTTTAAAACTGTTAATAGGCTTACAGCCCATTATTTTTATTTTTTATTGATACATATTTGCAGCACATAATGATTGCAGTCATGGTGTGGGGTTGGCACAGGTACGTATTTTAATTCCCTTTTTATCTCCTCCTCTCCTTTTTCTGCCCCTCTCCATACCTAAACTAAGAACAAGATCATCACTTCCCCAATAATCAGTAGAAATGAAGCACATCCCATGCGATAGTATCGTTATTATATTGCTGTTACTATAATGACAGTTGTAAGACAGACATTATAATTACTACATGGTTCTTTTGTGTACAGCATTTACATGTAATCATCTCACTCAATCCTTATACTCTGATATCGTTTTCCTTCATTTTTACAGATAAGGAAATGGAGGTTGACATAAAGAAATACATTGTTTTACAAATTTGGTACATGTTTTGTCTAAGATTCAAATCCAAGACTTTTTGACTCTAAACTTTATGCACTTGTTCACTCCTCAAATGTATGTTTCCCCCTGATCTTTATTCACCCTGCTCTCTTTTGAGCTCTGCCTGCTCTTTTACTAATGTAGTCCGTGGAGTTCCTTCCTTTGTAGATGATCAGACTCAAAACCTGAAGTTTTCCAACACTCCTCTCACTATCTATCTCGCATCTGTCAGGTAATTGTAGGATTTGGGATAAAAAAATTGGTTGAATATTTAAATTAAAAAGTTATTACAGTAAAAGATGCATTGCCATTAATCTATCTCAACACACTCCCTCTCACTTTGAAGACACCTACCTTTCTTGCCACTTTGTGAAACTTCTGAAAATTCTTGTTCTTGAATGCCTTTAGTTGTGCTGTTATAACTGCCCTGATGTCCTACACAGATTCAAACTACTTATCTTTTATGGTCATGTTGACTTTGGGGAAGCACCAGAAGTGGTACAGTGCCAGAACCGGAAAAATAGTGTGGATGATGGCACACATAATACTTTTACCAGCCAGCTTTTCTGTTGGCAGAAAGATGCACCATATTTTTGACAATACCTCATAAAGACACTCACAAAAGAGCACTTCCAAAACTGCTTCAGAACGTGGCAAGAATGACGGGATACATGTGTTTAAAGGGAGATGGAGTGTGCTGGGAGGAATTAAAGGCAATGTGTCTATAGTTTCGCCTGTATCCCTTCACCTTTTGTCACCCTCAAAGTAGCTGCCTTTAGTTAACCCCAGAGCTGCACTTACTGTGTCCATGGCAGAACTCTTAAAAGCTCCACACTCAAAGCCAGTGCTCTTGATTTCAGCTACTGGCACCACACCACGTAATCACTTAAGCAAAAATTAATGAGCTCATTCTTGGCACCTTCATTTCTCTCATATCACTCATTCAATTCTTTTAGCTCTGCCTCCAAAATGTAGTCTTATTCCCTCTGGCTAGCTTCTCCTTCAAGATCTAAGCCACATAATCTCTCTATTGTCTGAACTCTGCCATTTGTCTCCTAATTGATCTCCCTGCTTTCATACTTTCCCCTATGTAACGCATTCTCCGCATATTATCAAGAGTAATCTTTTAAAGATATAAAGTGGGATGAATCATTTACCTGCTTAAAGCCCTCCAATCGATGTTGAGGTCATTTGGAGTAAAACGCAATGCCCTCACTGTGGAGCCCTCGTTCTATTTGTCCAGCTTCAACTCATGCCCTTCTCCTCATGCTTTAAGAAACACTTTTTTCCAGAACCTTCCCTGTACCTTGATTCCCTGAAAGTCTTTCCTAACTCAGAGCCTTTGTACTTGTCAACTCTGCCTGGAACATTCTTCTTACGGAACCCAAATCTGGCTCTGCTGAACCCTTCACCTTCCTTCAAACAGCAGCATCTCCTGTGTCATTCTTCAGGTCTCAGTTCAAATGTCACTTTCTCATTGAGGCTTTGGCTGACCGCCATCCTGATGTGGCCACGACTCTGTCCACATTCTCCCTGTATCACATTGCATTGTTACACTTCTTCTTTCACAACTACATAAAGCTGCCCTGCTTAATTTTCTCTTTATCTGTATTCTTTCTGCAAAGTAAAGTGTGTGTGAATTTGTCAGGTGTGATTTTGTCTCTCTTCTCCTCTGCTATAGTCTTAATATGCAGAACAGTTTTTAGTACATAGGGGAAGCCCAGTGCTCTGTGTTCAAGGAATTAATTAACAAACTCCTAAATGATGCCTTCCCTCAATCACTCAATCCTCCTGCCTATAAGCTATTACTGTAAAATTATCTTACCACAGCTCTTCCTGGCTTCCTCTTGAAAACCCTCCGGTCAACAGTTCAAATGTTCTGCTATCTACTCTGCTTATGTTGCATGAATACTTTGTCTTCTGCAATTTCTCTTTCTCTCTCTCTCTCTCATTATCTCTCTCTCTCTCTGGCTATTCAAGCTATGGTAATTGCATTTTCTAGACATCTCTGAACATTCTCTTCTTCGTGACTGAGGCTGAGCTCCTGCCCCTGCTCCAATGTGCTTATTTACATCTGACTAATCCCCACAGGAAGAAACTTGGTGTTATGATTAAGAATAAACAAGGCAGTGCCAGACTTCTTGCGTTAGCATGCTGGGTCCACTGTTTATTACTTCCTGACCTTTGACAAAGTATTAGCTGTTTCAGTCTCAGTTATGCAACTATAAACAAGCCACTGTAGCAGAACTTTTGGATTTAGGGTTAATCCTAAGAATGAAAAGAGTCAACAAGTTGAAAGCACTTTGAACAGTGCTGGAATTCAGTCAACACTTAAATAAAGGTTACTTGAATTATTATCTTTCAAGATTGACTCAAAGTCAGCATGTTCTCTGAAGCCTCCTTGAAAATCTCTCCAGTCAGAATTGATATGTTCCTACTCTGTTACTCTGTATTCATCCTATCATAGTGTAAATCCTAGTCCACCTTGGAGTGGGACCTAGAATAATCTGTATTTGTGTGCTAGTGAGTTCCATTATTCAGAGAGCCTCTGTAGATCAGATCTGCTGCCTAACTCCAGATCCTTCATAGGGCTTAGTCAGTACTTCATAAATAGTTAAAATAAAAGTGTTAATTCAACAAAATTATTCAAAAATGTTCAGTTAGAAAAGTCAGATTTTTTTCTGAAAGCAAATTCCAGTTGACAGTGATTAGTTCACTTGGTTGCCTTCAAAATGACTGGCTCTTTGGCCTCCCTGCCTTAAGGTATAAAGAAGAATGCTAATTCTTAGAGCAAAACAATGTTTACAGAGAGGAAAAAGGTCTAACTTCAAGCAAGACATGGTATGATCTCAATCCACATTAAATAGCAAACTATATTCATTTCTGGTCAAGAGAATGTCACTCAATATATACTACTTTTGAAATGAAATTTCTCCTGCTAATATATGTAAACACTTTAGCACTCTAATTTCTTTTAAGAAATATGCTCTTCATGGTAGCCTTGGCAACAAGGAGATAATGGGAAATAAATATTTGATCACCAAAATGACTATCTGGTTTCCCATGAATAAAAGCCCATCTCAAAATTGCCCTGCGTGTTCACTTGCTGAGTGCAGTTCACTTCAGGAAATGTAACCTTCCTGCCCCAGAGATGCCACACGTCTGGTCTAGTGTGACAAACAGATGGAAGCTAAGCGCACTCAGGTCAAACAAAACATAAGAAACCAGATCCCGATCAGTAGAAATGGTGTTCTCAACCTAGTTGCATCCAGACTTCTACATGGATTCCACAGAGACCCAGAGTTTAAGATACACCATGACCTCTGTTTGGTGGCGTTTTGGACAGAAAAAATAAGGCTCATCCATGGGGGATGCAGCTTCTCCATGAATCTAATGAAAGTAAATGTGAACTAATGGCAGGTAAGCAAAACCCTCCATTTTATGGTGTTTTAACTTATGGCCAACTAGCCAGCTTCCTTTATGCTGACAGGATGATACGTGCAATAGATATGCATACATAGAATGGCATAATTTCATGGATATATTTTGTGAGTATCGAATGCAATTTTCTCCATAAAAAGAGAATAAGATAGTCTTTAGGCTTGCTTTTGCATATGAGCACATTGTATGTGTATGTCTTATTTTAGTGCTGAAAAGTTTTTCTGAACTTCCAGAACAGACTGGAGGTCTATGTCAGCTGATATAAGTGACAATCCCTGTGGGATAGGTTGAGTCTTAGATAGTGGGAATAATTAAAACAAAACACTACCTTTCATCAGGTTAGAATTATCTGAAAATAGATTGAGTTCTTCCCAAATGTTTAAATTGAGGTTGGCCTGGTACAGTTGGAGGAATTGAAGTATCCACCTAGCAATTACATGATCCTAGGTCCTTCCTTTTTCACTTTCTATGATTGTTTAGAAGGCAGTTGTGAGCCATCAGGGCTTTGAGATTTTGATTTGGCACACTGGAAAGGCTGAATGAAATTTCGTAGTTCCCACTTAAGAGGAGATTTTTATCTTACTTATCTGAAGCGTGACATTTGGCCAGGGCCAAATGCTGGATTTTCACACCCTTGCCCATAGCATACCTGGTTTCACATCACCACCACAACTCAGAGTGGTATTTGTAGCTTTTTGTCTAGACATATTTCATTTGAACTAGTAACTGAACTGTGCTATTTGCCTGAAGGAACCATCTCCTTTAGTGCTTTATTTCAAAAAGAGAACAACACTGCCATCAAAGAGGAAGCAAAGTGTAGGAAAAGCTCTCTCAGAGAAATCCGTCATTAAAGACTTGAGTGACAGCTTTTATAAGACTCGTACTTGGAAATCCAGAGCTGATAGAAATAAGTTTCTATATAAGATAAATGTGTGGAATATTCAAGCTGCAATGCTTGATCAGTGGGGTAATTCCCTAGAATGAGCTCTATAGTATCTCTTTACCCAGGCACGCGTATTGTTAAGCAAGGTGCAAGAAGAAGTAAGGAAAATGCTGTCTGACTACATAGAACACTGTGGAGCTGTCGCTCCAGATGAGAGGGACCAGCCAGTGTCACAGCGAATCCAAATGGCCCTATTTAGAACCTTGAAAGCTGACAGTGTTTTGGTTTCCAAACTAAATCCTGCCAAATGCTTTTGGTATTGGAGCAATGAATCACAGTTTTGGCTGTGGAATTGCATGAATTCTCAGGATATTTCCTGGTGCCATAATAGCTTCTGGCTATATCACATTCCATAGAGGACTTCAAATGAGAATACTGTATATTCCAAAAGAAACCTATTTTTTTCCTAAATCACATTCTTTGGAGTGTGGACTTTGCAGATTTGGAAACTCTGACTTGGTGAATTATAGTAGATGTACACTTTCCACATGGACAAAAAGTAAGAGTGAAATTGAAAAACTAAGAAAAAGAAAGAGACCTAGAATATTTAAATTCTACCATAATGATACAACAACTGTAATAGTATATCTAGAGAGGGCTTTACAGCTTGTGTGTACTTTTCTATTGATTACATTTTTTACAAAACCTGATGAGGTATCTAGAAAGACATTAATTTCATTACCACTATGTAGGGATGGGAAATCAAACTCAGAAAAGTTGAGTGACTTGCATGAGCTCGTAGAATTAGCAGGAGGCAGAACCAGAGCTTGAGCAGGTCTTCCATTTCAATCTATGCTTTCCCTTTGTCTCTATGAAAACACACAGTATTCAATGCCAAAATATGTCAAAATATTGTTATCATCGGGGAACTCACTGAATTAGGCACTAGTTACAGAGTTTTAGATCCTTAGTAAATAAAGATGAGCACTAAATTCTCATAGGAAAACATCCCTTATCATCACAGCAAAACCAGAATTGTGCTTTTGATGCCTGGCTTTGTTTGATCTTTTAGAATGTATACTTTGCTTTCAACAATTGGCTTGCCTGTCTCCACCCAGTGATTCCTAAAACACAGTATACACATACACACTCAGCTTTTAAAATGAGATGTTTATGATCCCTCTCAACTCTCTAACCTCATGTAAGCTCTTCTGACCTGCATGCATGTATTTGTCTTCCTGAACACAGCCTTGGCTATCTTAAACAACAACAACAAAAACCACATTAGGTTACTAGTGCAATTAAAGCCTTCAGGCAAAATTTTGTTTCATTCAAATTGGTCCAATTAGTTTTCATGCAGCTAACAAGGCCCTTAGGCTACCTGTATTCTGGGAGATTTAGCCATTTGGATTTAGCAAAAGGTTCCACCATCCAAGGCCTCATATCTTGGCAAATATGTTTTGTGGTTTTTGGATCATTTTGCCATCTGTCATAAGGATGCTACCTCCGAAAGAATATTAGCACAGAGATCAATGGCATATGCACCCTTTTCTGCCTCTTCAAGGGGAATACAAGCAAGGTGGGAGTCATTTCTTTCAATCACAAATAAACCCACACAGATAACTGCTAACCAGTTCAGTTCTTTGATTCCAATCTAAGAAAAGACACTCAGCCCTCCAAAATATCTAATAAAGGTGTTCACACTATGAAAACAAAGGTCTTACTACGTAAAATCTTACTAGAGTGGTCTAGATGACTTTTCTAGCACTTAGCTAAAAACAAACATATTTAAAAACAGATATATCATTCTGGATCAACACCTTTCTGTGCTTTGCAATGTCTATGTAGACCAGCTTTCCTAAGTGGAGAGTATCTTTGGCCAAACATACCAGTGAACCTCAACATATTTATTTACTCATGACTTCCTCCTATCTCTTCAAACTGTTATTTTATTTGTGTCTGTATTCCCTACTTGACAAAGTCCTAAATTGAAACAAATTTAGTACTCCCCTCGCAGTGAATGGAAGATGGCCAAAGCATTTCACGGGGCCAGAGGTCAGCACAAAATATCGCTTAGGAAAATCAAACCCATCAGTTTCCTTTCAATGGCAAATGTCCCCATGCTATAAAAGGACTAAAAGACTTGGCAATGGGGTCATGGCTCTGTTGGAGCCATTAGGCAAAAATCCAAGGTCTCAGCTCCCTAATTCTCAAAGAAAAAAGCAATTAGGTAAAGAATTATGAATAAAGAAAAATGCAGAGAGAACTTAAAGTGTGTGCTAATTCTTTGATGGTTCATAAATTATTAATGTGCTCAACAGTAGCCTAAATATACCACCTCTCCATTTACCCACTAATGTAAGTAGGTCCAAATGAGTTAGTGGTACAAACCAGTAGGTGGTAGTCTTGCTGTGCGGAGAAAATGAAGGAAAGCAAGAGGGCAAACACGTTGGCTTGGACATGACAGGGCATGTGAAAAGACCTAAGAAATTAAAACTCAAGAATTTATGTGCAATTTTATTAAACTTTCTGTTTTGAAACAATCTCAAGCCGAAACAAAAGTTATATAATAGTGATACACCTTTTCACTTCTCTGAGCCATCTAAGAGTAAGATATCAACTGAATGCTCATCATTTCCCAAGTACTTTAGTGTATAATATTCCTAAAATGAAGATCTTCTCTGGCATAACCTGATACATACATGTGACTCTACCATCTACTTGCAGGCTTCCTTCCAATGAGACCAATTATCCTAATAATATTTCTTACAGCAAAACGATCCCATTCAGAATCACACACTGCACTTAGTTGTCATGTTTCTTCAGTCCCTTTCAATCTGGAACAGTTTCTTAATCTCTACTAGAATTTCTTAACCTTGACATCTTTAATGATCACAAGCAAGTAATTTTGCAGAATTCCCTTCAGTTTGGTTTTATCTGGAGTTTCCTAACAACAAGATTCAAATTATGTGTCTTTGGTGGGAAGTATCACAGACGTGATACTGTGTCTTTCCATTGTATCCCACTGCATTTTGATTTGTACCATTATTGTGTTGTTTGATTACTTGATTAAGGTAGGGTCTGACACACTTCTCCACTATAAAATGACCCACTTTTCTCTATATAACTCATAAGTAACTTGTGTAGAGGTATGTGGATAACATAAATATTCTATACCTTAATAAAATTTTAGCTTCTTCATTTATTTATATCCAAATAGACTTATTATTTTATTCAGTGGATTATAATATTACCATCATTTATTTTATTTTATTTTATTCTTTTTCTGGAACTGGGAATTGAACTCAGGACCTTGTGCTTGCCAGGCAAGCACATGTACCACTGAGTTATATGCCCAGCCACCATCACTTATTTTGATGTTCAAAGTATTTCAAGTTGGCCAGCTGGAGGACATTCAAGCTGTCCCTTTGATGTGTGACCATTTTCCTTTTAACCTATTCACTTCCTACCAGAAGACATTCCAGGCTTATTTTCCTATTCTGTACATCCCTTGACCCATTGCTGAAATCTGCTGTTTCTTCAAGGACCTCACCTCCTTTGGTAGAGGTAGTATTTAGGATTGAAGATCCAGGAGCTTTATGTTCTCCTGCTGGTGAAGTGCTGCTGCTTCTGGGGTCTTTCATGGAGTAGCAAAGCTAAACAACATGGTGGGTCTACATGTGTAATACTTTGGAATATTTTCTCCACCAAATCATGAGTTTACCCTGAAATTTCCAATTGCAGTCCAACACTATAAGCTTCATTCCAGGTTGTTTCCTTACCCATATTTATAACACTGTTCTTTGACCGCGGTAAGCTTAATCCCATTTTCATTATATTTAGTTATTAGATCAATGCTCATGAATGTACAAGTCTTCCATTGTTTTGCTCAAGTCTTCCATTGTTTTGCTCACCTCCCCATGCACATCTCTCTCTCACACACACACACACACACACACACACACACACACACAATTTATCCCATTGGGGATCCAGTGCCCCATACCCATGGGATGCCTTCCTCACATTCTGGTGTTCTGACACCTCCCTCCATGTCTGCTCCAGAGGATGCATGGCTCCCTGCTTGAGACCCAGCACCAAGCACTGAGCTGTGCTCTTGTGTGCTGCCCTCTGCACCCTTGTCAGGCTCTAGGCTTTTGCACTGGGCTGTCTACCTCACATAGAGCCTCTTTTGAAGCCTTATGCTCAAACCTCCTGGCACTGGGCACCTTCTTGGGCAGATGTCTTTCTCAGCCTACATGGATCTAGAGGGTGCACTGCTCCTCATGATCACCGTGGTGACAGGCTCTAACAACCTATGTGGGGCCACTGCTCCCAACTCCCCGCTTCATGGATGCTTTTCTTCTCAGGCTTGGACTGCAGGATTCTGTGCCAGGTTGCTCCCCTGTAGAAATCTCTCCCTCACCATACCTAGGCTCTAGCACTTCACCTGAGCACCCCCCACCTTTCTCCTCCACTGGTTCTATCAGAAGCAGTGCCGACCACATCTCCCACCATCCTTGTGAACTTTCTCCAAAGGCTGCTTGCATTCTCCTTGTACTTCATTCTGTGCTACTCCCATTCCCTGTTCTCTGTGTACCGCAGCGGCTACTATTTCTCATTTTTGCTCCTGCTGCAGGAACTCTGGGCGTGTTTTTTTCAGGTCTACTGGATGTGTTCTCCAGGTCGTCCTACAGATGTGCTTCTGTCACGCACCTGTGGCTCATACTAGCCTTTCCTTCCCTCTCCCGCGAACTTGCTTTAATTATTTGCATATTGCATATCACTATCTCAGTTTTCTTGTCTATTTAGTCATCATCTGTCTCCTATGGAAGCAGATATTTGTTGTCACTGTGCACCTTTACCTACTGGGGAAGTCACCTGCGGGGGGTTTCTGTACATTCTTGTGCTTTCTGTGTCTCTCCACAAAAGGAGGCAGGGACTCCAAGACTCCGTCTCACCCTCCCAAGTCATTCTAAGTCAGTAAGAAATGAGGTATAGTGCATAAATACTCTCATTTCCTTGCTCCACACTGGAAAAATTCTCATGCATGTTCTGTACTTCAGGGGATACAAGATGAGATTAAGCCTCAGTGGGCCACAGTAGAGTCTTGACAACATGACAACAACATGTTCACTCTTCTTCCTTTCATTTGTGTCCTGTGCTTTATAAGATTGCTTCCCAGTGGAGAATCTTACACTCAGATTCTTGTGTCACCATCTGTTTCAGAGGGAACTCTAAGATGCCCTGAGTCCTCTGACTAGAAGAGAAGTGTTGTGAGAGCTGGGATACACACACCTTTTGTATTTATTACTGTGTCATGATCCTCAGGGCCTTGGACTAATTGTTCTGTGTCAAATGCCCAATAAATATACATTGAGTGAGTGATTGCATCAATGAGGGATGATTTTTCTATTGCACATTTATATTTATTAATGTTTATCATTGTTAATCTACCTTGAATTCTTTCTAATAAAGTTTGTGGTCATTAGTCAATCTCCCTCCATGTCTTTAGCCTTCACTTAAGACAGAACTGTATCCCCATACAGGGAATCGTAATGTTAATGATAACTATCTGCCATGCATGAGAGCAGTGAGCTCTGCAGGGGGCCTCCCATTCCTGTTCCTTGTCGGTACCATTCCATCCCGAGTGCTACTGCCAGAGAAATCTGGGAAGGATGCTCACCACAGCATCCTCAGCCATCCAGTGGTTCTCGATGCAGTCTCCCAGACAGGAAAGGGAACTTCACCTCTTCTGTGCTTGGCATGGGGGGCTGTGGAGAAAAAAGAAAACACTGCACCCAGCCATGTCTTCTCAGAATTGGCCACAGAACTCATCTCATGTGGCAGTGAACAATAACCCTCTGTCTCTGCCACTGGACTGTGGAGGCTTCACGGGGAAGAGAACGGCCACAGAGTCTTTGTATGCCTGGTGTCTCTCACAGCACCTGGCACCTGCCAGAGTAAACAGTCTGACTTCAAGGTAGCCCTCTGTAGCCCTTTGTTTTTTTCCCGGGGGATACGACTTTCCAATCTGTAATGTTTTAGGGCCTTGGGACTTGGAAACAACATGGTTTTTGTACTTCTAGAACAGAGATCAGCCAACTTTTCCTATAAAGGGCCAGACAATAAATCCTTTAGGCTTTGGAAGTATACTGTCTCTGTCCCAACTACTGTGTTTTTGCACCAAAGCAGACACAGGCCATATGTAAACAAAGGCTTGGGGCTATGTCCTGATCAAACTTTACAAATACAAGCAGGGAGGTGGATTTGGTCCGTGAAATGTATTTTACCATCTTGTTACTTAGAGAAGCAGATAAATCCTTTACATGTTGGTCTCCTAAGCTGCCTCCCATTTTTGGCTAAACAATGCAATTTCAGTCAAAGAACGGTCTATATTTATCTTTCATTTTCATGGCTTCTCAAGAAAACAGACTGTTAAAGACTACAAAGTGTGTGAGCTATTGGCAAAGTAAAAAAAAAACACATAGTTTCTTTATTATTTACCATATAGTCAATGTGTATAAGTTGCACTCTTTTGACTCTCATTACAGACCTTTGAAGAGGGTGAGATTTTTATTTCACCCACAGATGAGAAATTTAAGATTTAGAAAGCTCAACTATTTTGCCCAATGTTACATAGTTTATAAGGGGTAAAACTTGAATTTGAACTCAATTCCAAGTGAGCCCAAGCTTTTAACTGTGTCTCCATACTAATGGCCACTGGGTGGTTACATAAATAAAAATCAAAAAACCAATTGTATCGACAGAAGATGAAAGCAGAAACTACATAGAAGCCTACAGAGAAATACATAGTCTTTTCCCCCTTTGGACTGTGGAAAGTTTCAAAGGCCATCTTTTTTGATTTTAGATCTCTGGGCTCTTTTGTGTGAGTTTAGATCCCCGCCAGAAATTCCATGTTCCTTTGTTCTTTACGACAGGCCAGTCAGAATGGAAAGGTTTTAAAACTCCCTAAACTCTTTGAACATGCAGAACAATTGATCTTCAGAAACTTTGTGAAACACCCTAAGGAAGTTACAATATTACAAGCAACGTTCTTTTTTATTATTTTGTTTTGTTTTTGTTTTAAGCGAGTGTGTACCAAACCTCTGGGACCTTTGCTTCATCCCACAGCACCAAAGCTTTCCTGCCCTCCTCTCTGTATTCTTTGCTGTCAGACTCTGAATAACAAAACAGCGTGATGTTGCTCAGCTTCCTTCTCTTGCAGAAAAACTCCTCTCCTGGTGGTAATGTCGGGCTTGTACCCTGCTCTGTTGCGATGTGCTTGCTCTGAGGCGTCTTTGTATCCCAGAATGAGCCGGAGTTTGAACATATCCTGCTGGGCTGACCACTGCCCCTGCAGTGTCCGCAGCAAGAACGTGAGCTCGTGCTCAGAGATGCTCCGTGGCCTTTTAGGCCTCCTTCCACAGCTAGACCTCCAAGGTCCCCTGTATCGGTATTTATTCAGCCTTGCATGTGGCACAACAAAGGACACCCCTGCTCAAGGCACAATGGGAGCCATGCTTTGTTATTGTCTCTACTGTAGCCCTGGCAGACAGGGCTTACGTGCTGTAGCAGCTACGTATTTGAAACAATGGATTGGCATGAGTTGAGCTCCTAGTCATTTTTCCAGCTTCATCTCTCAGCTTTAAATCTTGGAGAAGGTTGGGAATACAGGGTCTTAGTCATCTTGGGCCAAATTTCCGGTCATAACTTCGCACACTACCTATTGCCTTTGAGCTACTTGCTTTGCCTTCCTGGGACCTGTTTTTCGTTTCTGTAGAAGGAGGATATCACTAGTACCTATCTTTGTGACGATTACACAAGATGATATATGTGCAAAGTGCTTGAAGATATGTAGCACATAGAAGGTGCTGCATATGCATCAGTCATTTTATTATTCTCATAAGTACCGTTTCTCCTCGTAGTATTGCTTCCTTCTTCTCCACTGGATAATGCTCCTCCCCTGCCATTCAGGACTTACTTTCTCTCTTCCACAATACTTGGCTAGGCATCTTCTTTTGCATTTTTTTATTTTTTTAATTTTTATTTTATTTTATTTTATTTTAGAAACATAAAAGTACAAAAACATATTGACAAACAGACACCTATTATCATAGAAAATAGTACAATCACAACTAATCTATAGACAAGGTGATATGGTCTCAACAGTAGTTGTTGCTTTATCCATTGATATCTTCGAATTGTAGATGTATGGACCCATATACAGACATGCAAATTT
>PVLD010015696.1:0-47652 GCA_004027595.1 Dinomys branickii
CCCCAGTACCGCAAAAAAAAAAAAAAAAAGAGATCTCTCACCTCTAAAAGGACAAAGAGTCTTTGGGATATTTGGGTTCCTCTATCTCATCACCGGGGTCACTCTTCTCCGTAGTAAGCTGGCTAGGCTCTATTTAAACCTGTTCTGAAAATATGTATCCTCAGGTTTCTGTGACTTTCAGAAGCTCGTAGGTTAGTCTTTCCCATTGTCTCCCATTAGAAGTTGTAATGTTATGCTTGATTGAAGCATAACATTACAACTTTCCACTCTTGTTTATTGGTCTGAGTGAGTCTTCTAACGACTTCAGTGTGTTTATCAGGGTTATCCAAGGACTTTTTAGATCTTGTTTCATCTGCACTAAGAGCAAAGGGTGCGTGAACACAGGCATGGTGTGGCTTATAACACAAGCAAGAATTATTTCTCAATGCAAAGAGTGTCTGAATACAGGGTAATTTTGACCATGCTCTCTCTGACAGTGCAACTTAGTTGTGAAATAGCATTATAATAAATATTTAACTCTGCGTTCCATTTCAGCCCTAGGGGGTAGTCAGGCCATGCATGGGTGCAGAAAAATAGTAAACTGCTCTTTTTCAATGTGAAGGCTGAAATAAGCGCTTAAGAATACATTACAAAGGAATGAGAGGTTGACATTAAAAGTCAGCATCCCTTCATTTCTATTTGATTTCTGTATCCTTGTGGTATCCCTCAAGTTGATTCTACTCCAGGACAGGTGTCTGCCACTTGGAGAGAGAGCAGATGATAAAATTCATCCAGCCTACCCACCTTCGCGCTGGTATGCAATTTCATCTTCCCAGGGAGCGCGTGTGCTTACTGCAGTAGGTTTTTTTTTGTAAGCTTAAGTTACCACTGATCCCAGCTGTAATGGGCCTGTTTAAAGAAGGAAGGATTGCCTAGCACTTACAAACCATTGCTTTCTAGGCCTTTCAGAGAGAAGGCAAATACCAAAACAATGAGTCAGAAGTAGTTGGAGCTGTTTCTCAGCTTGCAAGGCAGATTGCTTCTAGAGGTGGGCAGAAGCTAACATTGACTTGAGGGATGCTGCCCTGGGCCCTAGGACACAGAAGTCTCGAAGACACTTGTGTTATCTATCTAATCACCTAGGCAACCCTCTCTGGCAGCAAGACAAGGCTATGCCTTTTTAAGCCCATTTTAATTTTTTTTATATCTCTGAAGCTCACAGGTTAAACTTACGTCCATCACGTAGCAATCACAATTCACATATTAGTAAAGGGACATTTACCTGCCTTTTATGTGCACGTGAAAGAAAAAAACCTTAACATCTCTTTCTTACTCTTAGTTAGCATATGCAAGGCACAAATGTAAATCATTTTCCTGACAGCTGTTTTCCTCTGAAAGGCAAACAGCTGTTGCAAGCTGGAGATCTAACCAGGTGTTTCTAAAGCTAACTCCCAGGGAGTTGGAGAGAATTTAGGGGGAGTTCCTAACTTACTAGCAGAGAGAGAAAAGTATGATAGGTAAGTGCAGGTTTTTCTGCTGGCTGCCCACACTGGGCTGTTGGGACGCAGCTTCCATTGAGGAACCTCTGTGTATTCACCAAAGATTAGCCCTGGCCGTGACCCCTCAGTTGCTCTCTCAGTTTCTGTTGGCCCTTGCAACCAGAGAGATCTCTCTGGAAAAGAATCCAGCTGCCTGTCTGATCAACATTCCACTGGCCATTGGCTTTAATAAAGATTCACCAGAAAGTGCTGGGGAAAGCTATCCTTTGATTTAAGAGTGGCAGCTGCTCTGAGAGTATTTAATTAGATGGCAGAGTTGCCACTGTTTGTTGGAGCTCTATAAGGGATAGGTGAAAGGCTGAGCTAAATATAGACTAGATTTCATTAAAATGCGTGTTACAGAATTTCATATCACCATCCACAGGGAGCACACTAACATTACTCTCCCCAGTGCTGGTGTCCAACAAGTCAAGGAGGAACACCAGTAAACTCAGCAACTTGTCCAAATGCAACATACACAAAACAGGAATAAAGTGTCCCATTAAGGAAGGAAGCATCCTAACCTTCCCATGTTTAAAACTTCAATTTATTGTCATTTTAACAAAAGTATACAAGAGCCAAAGCATAAGCAATTCTAAGCAATCGACAAAGATATATATAACATAAAAATCTGAAGCATTAAAAAAAACTGATTACCTAAACGAATCACAATCCAGAATCTACGAAACAAAAGCAAACTCTTACCTCTGTCCAGTGATCTTGGTGGAAGACCTTCAAATGATACAGGGGAAGGAAACCCCCAACCTCCTAGATGTCTGGTACAAGTACACGTTCTCTAAAATCGAAGAATGAATTCCAGGAACAATGTCGGTTAAGAGCACAGTCTATTTCTTGGGGAAAGAAAGCTTCTGTCTAAGAGAGACAGAAGGGGTCCTGAGTGGGTTGCCAAGGATCCTGCTTTTTAAAGGAGTTTTGTAGAGCAAAACCACAAGGTAAGGCAGGTCTAAGGTGGGAAAAACTATAATCAACTAATCAGATTACAAGTATAGACCCTTAGGTAACCTTGATCCAATGGGAAATCACAAGGTAAGCATGAAGTGGGACAAAACTGTGATCAACCCATAAGGTTATGAGTATAATTGCTTAGGTAACATTGATTATATGGGGGTCAAATGGGAAAGTGAGTTATATTGTAAAGTACATGGAACAGAACACGGGCTTTCCCTGAAGGAGGTGGGTCTGGCCTTTAACAAATGTGCCTCCCCCACAGATGCAGAGTATTCTCATCTTCTGCACTGACCCTTGAGGACCTGTCTCTGTCTGACTTGCTATAATACTTCTACCTGATTTAGCTGTCTACAATACTGCCCAGGCCTGTGCAGAGCTAGCCTGTAACAAAGGAAAGGGTCTCATTGCACCCCACCCCACCCCACCCACATCCACCAGGCCCTCTACCTCTCCACTCCACTGAAAAGCAGTCAAAGATACAGAAGACTCTGGTCTGAGATAAATCTAGTATCACAGTATTTTCAACTATTTTCCTATTCATGAGCATCCAAATGGTGTCTTTGTTTTTTTTTTTTGCTATTACAAATAGTGTTAGAACAAATAGTCATGGGCATATGTCTTATTTTAGGATTTATTTCCAGAAGTTGGGTTGTTAGTTTAAATGTAAAATCATGCATAATTTTGCTGGATATAGCCACGTACTCATCCGTGAGAATGTTGATATTTTACAAGGCAACCAGTAATTTACGTGGATGGCCTGTTTTCCACCCAGCTTCACCAGGCAGAGTATGTTGTCAGCTTTTGGATTGTTACCAGTCTGTGGGAGAATACTGTAATTTTCAGAGTAGCTTTAATTTCATTGTCCTGCTATGAGATTGAAAATTTTCTCCTACACATCAATTGTGTAGGTAATGTTTTATTTTTTTTTTAATTAAGTGAAGATAAAAGATTAGGATTGATTGTGTGGTATTTATTTTTTTAAAAAATTCTGACACTTATTCAAATGGTTGGGCCAAGCATGGTGGCGCATACCTGTAATCCCAGCACCTCAGGAGGCTGAGGCAAGAGGATCACTGTGAATTCGAGACCAGCGTGAATTCGAGACCAGCCTGGGCTACAAAGTAAGCTCAAGGCCAGCTTGAACTGCATAGCAAGACCCTGTCTCAAAAAGACAAGAAAAAAAAGTTGGGGAGATTTTATTCATGACTATTACAGTAACACTGCAATGAGGAGAGAGATTGGGCTCAACTCTGAATACAGGAAAGATAATGGGATTTATAGCTAACATACAATGAGAAGGGTCAGCAGATTGGAAAGGTACTAAGAGGAGAGACACATGGGTAGAAGGATCCTTACTGAAGATGGTATAAGGGCTTGCACCTCAGAGGCAGAGAATGAGAAATTTGATCAGGAATCAAGGATGAGACACCAAGGGGGAGAGATTCTCACCACACTAATTTATGCAAGGCAGGCAGACAGTGGCGGACAGGGTGCAAAGAGGGACAAGGTCAGCATGTAGAAAGAAGGCTAAGAGGGGCCTGACTGTAGTCAGGGAGTCTTTGCCAGTGCACACACAGTAAATATGTGCTTTCCTGAATAGTTAAAATAGTTTACACAAGGCAAATTCAAATAAGCAGTATCCCAGATATAAGAACTTGCAAATTTTGAGTACATCAGATTTTTTCTCCCCAATCTTTAGTCACACCATACAAAGCATTATCCATCATGTTTTTTAAAAAATTGCTACATCATTCTTGATGAGTCTTTAGATTTTTCATAAAACTTTTCATTAGGGTTTTAGAACTAGAATGAATCCAATAGGTCCCTTGATTTGATTGGTTTATTTTACATACAAAGACATAGCCAAGCCTGGGATATCGCTCGGTGGCACAAACGCCTGTCTGGCAACCACACGGTTCTGAGTTTGACTCCCAGTACCAAAAAAAAAAAGTACCAGAAAAATGTTTATAGATATATTGAATGAAAATCTGAACATACGTGATGGCCTTAAACCTTTGGTTGGTATCTGTATCAAAAGCCAGATTTTTTTAATTTACAGAAATGTTATTTAAAGGCTTACTTGGTAAAGTAGCTTTGCTTGTTATTTATTTAGAGTCAGGGTCTTGCTATGTGCAGTCCAGGTCGGCCGTGAACTCACTGTGGGCCCAGCTCAGATTCCCTGTCCCCTGACTCAGCTGCCCAACTGCCTGGCTCCACGAAGGAATTTTACATCTCCAGTTGCTTTCCCCAGATAACTGTATGTTTGGCCATTTTGCGCCTTCCTGCCCTCCAGGAAACTTCATCTAACATCTTTCCTACCCCCAGGAAACTGCTAGACAAGGAGAAAACATTCTCTAGCAACAGATACCCCAGCCTCTGCTGCCCTTCCAAGTTCTCTGACGCAGAACCTTCTCATCTCTCTGTTGGGCCACATCACCTAGACAAGCAACTCCCCTCTACGGTGGCCTTCCTCCGGGGAGCTCCTTCCCCTTCCTTGGCCGGCAGTGTCTGCACACCTGTGTGTGGGAAAGGCCTGGTGAGACTTGCCCTCTGCGTGCGGCCCCGCCCACACTGTGAAGCACATTGCCTTGCTACTGCCACCTTATGGTTTTGACTTCTCTTTTCTGGGCCCTTTTTTCTTGGTCTTTGCTATGCAGTTCAGGGTGGACTTGAGCTCACTTTGTAGCCCAAGCTCACCTGAAACTCAAAAGGATCCTCCTGCCTCAGCCTCCCGAGTGCTGGGATTACAGGTTTGACTCACCATGTCCAGGCACCAGATCCTTCAATTCAATAAAAACCCCTTATGATAGGATGGGAATGGGAGGTAGAAGTTATGCTGCCAAATTCAAGAAAAAGGGGACTTTGTTCTTTCTATACATATTTCCTATCAAGTCAGAAAGAATCCCAAAAAGCTGATGGAAGTCCAGGCATAGCCTTTCCTGTGGATTTCCAGAAAATAATCATGAGAGAGATGGAACAAAGGCTCAGAGATATTCACCCATTTGCTCAAGATTTTTCGGCTGTGACTTGAACCCAAAGCCTGCACTTTTATCCCTGTGCTGCCATTTCTCTTAAATTGCAGTAAGCGGGGCTGGGGATATAGCTCAGTGGAATAAGCGCCTGCCTAGCAAGCGCAGGGTCCTGAGTTCAATCCCCAGTACCGCCAAAAAAAAAAAAAGTCTTAAATTGCAGTAAGCCTCAAGGTAATGTTAAGACTGTGCAATGTAAGTTCCACAAACGTCAGTGTATTGTTAATATTTGTACTTTTTCCTGTGCTCTTTGCTGAGTTGAAACATCATGCCTCGTTGGATAGAAACAGTTCCAAGGCCACTTTCTTTGAACTAGGTTTATCTTTCACCTGCTAAAGACCCCTTTTTAATAGCTAGAGGAGTACAGAATTTGGCCTATGCTTCTCACTTCATCGATGATCATGCCTTAGTATTTTGTCAGCAGTGGTGTTGAAGGAGGAAGAATCCCCCCTCACGGCTCACCTCCTCCCACAGGAAGTCCTTCATCTGTTTATTCAAGGAGAGCCTCTTTTGTCAGTCTCTGGGCCGGGGACCAGACACGTGGGGGTGTGCAGCACACTGGTTCTCATGTGGGGGAGACTTTGGTAACAGAATGTGGCACTACGCAAGCAAATGTGTGGATACAAATTGTGATAAGTGTCCTGACCAAAAGTGTCCAGTACAGGGACAGTCAAGGGGATAAAGCCTAAAAGGGGAGGTCACAAAAACACTCTGAGGAAGTACCGGGCTGAAGGCCATGGAGAAATTTCCTGTGAAGGAAAGAGTAAGTGAAAGAACATTCTGGTTGTCGGGAGCAGAAAACAGCAGCTGCGGTGAAGGCTCTGCAGCAGTTTCTGACCTTCTCCTGACCTTCCTCTTGCTCCTCACTCTCCTCTGGAGCAGAAGAGAAACCAGAATTCCTCTTCCCCAAAGTGAATCCTAGAAACCTGGACACATTTTCCCCAAAGCCAGCCGTAAAAACTAGAATTATTAACTTTCCTCTGGCTTTATGTATAAGATCTTGACATTAAAACCCACGTGAGGGCTGGGGATTTAGCTCAGTGGCATAAGCACCTGCCTGACAAGCGCAAGGTTCTGAGTTCAATTCCCAGTACAAAAATTAAATAAATAAATCCCAAGTGGGTGCAACCCAGATATTTGGGAGGCTGAAGCAGGAGGATTTTGAGTTCAAGGCCAATGTGGGTGACTTAGGGAAACTGTCTCAAAATAAAAATGAAAAAAGGGCTGGGGTGTAGCTCAGTGATAGAGTGCTTGCCTAATATGCATAACTCCTTGGGTTTAACCCTTAGTACAGAAGGAAAGAAAGAAAAGCAAAGAAAAAGAAGGAGGAAGGAAGGAAGGAGGCAGGCAGGCAGCTTTCACACCACAGAGGAAGAAATGCTACTGCCGAGGGACGCGTATGAATCTGACCCAGTCAGACTGTATCCATCAGCTCACTCTTTTTCCCCGATCGCACTTCCACCCACTGTTTCTACTTCACTGAACTAAGTATAAAAATGGATAGTTCATCCTATGTCTTTGGAGTCTTCGCTCTGAAGGCTCCAGTCACATAAACCTATGCTCAGGTAGGTCTGTCATGTTTTTCTCTTATTAACCTGCCTATTGTGATGGGAGCGGAGGCCAGGACTTTTTATGGTAAGCAAACTGGCAACAAACCGCAGTGCTTCTTTTATGGGCATGCTGAATGTAAGTTATGGGTCAGGGAAGCTTCCACTCAGATCTCAAAAGAAGGCCTGGATCACACAAAAACTATCACAAAGAATCAACAGCTGGGATTTCATCTTATTAAAAAGTTTCACACAGAAAAAAAAATCTCCAACAAAATGAAAAGACAACCCACAGACTAGGAAAAATTTTTTGCTGGCTGTTCTTCAGACAAAGGACTAATATCTAGAATATATGAAGAACTGAAAAAATTAGACCTTCTAAAATCGAAGACCCAATCCAAAAATGGGCCTCTGAGATGAACACACACTTCTCAGTAGTAGTACAAGCTGGGTGTGGTGGTACACGCCTGTAATCCCAGCACTCCGAAGGCTGAGGCAGGAGGATCATTGCAAATTCAAGGCCAGCCTGGGCTACAAAGTGAGCTCAAGGCCAGCCTGAACTGCACATCAAGACCCTGTCTCAAAAAGACAAAAGAAAAAAAGTAGTAGTACAAATGGGAAATACATAAAAAATGCTCAACATCACTAGTCATTCGAGACATGCAAATTAAAAGAACACTGAGAGTCCATCTCACTCCCGAAAGAATGGCTATCATCAAGAAAACAGTTAATAACCAGTGTTGGCAGGGCTGTAGGGGGGGAAAAGGACTTCTCCACTGTTGGTGAGAGTGTAGGCTGGTGCAACCACTGTGGAAATCAGTGTGATTCCTCAAAAAACTAGGATTAAGAGGTCTTATTTTTAGCTAAATCTTGGAAGCATTTCAAATGCTCATCAACCAATGAATGGACAAAAAAGATGTGGGTGGTTTCTTTTAATATAATGGAGTATTACTCAGCCATAAAGGATAAAATTGAGACATTTATAGCTAAATGGATGGACCTTGAGACCATAATCATAAGTGAAATAACTGAAGACACACATGCATAAATATATTGCTCTGGTGTGAGAAACTGAAGTTGTAAATAATAATATACAACACATAAAAATATACAATAGATATTGTGAAACAGGAAGAAACTTTAAAAAGAAAAAGGAACTAGGGAGGAGAGGGAAAGGAAGGGAAAGAACAAGTCAGAAAAGAAGGATGAAATGAAAATAGAGTTTTGTGAATGGGGAGGGGAGGGAGACAGAAAGGGGTTTGGAAGGAGGGGATAGGAATGGGGAAAAAGAGTAATCAAGGTGTATCATGTACACATAAGAAATCCTGCATAATGAATGTGATCATTACGTATACCTAAACTGTACCAAGAATATTAACTAGAAAGGGTTTTAAAGGTCTGGAAGGCCAGGCAATGTGCCCCCGAGAGTGAGTGTGAAGGGAAACATGCAGTGAAGAGCCCAGGCAGTTGGAGAAGCCAGGAACGGGGAACATCTGACAACAGCTGCAGGCAGTGAGCAGAGCCAACCCAAGAAGGAGACCTTGTGGGCTGTAACAGCAATGCCGCGGGGAAGGGGCCACCCAAGCCCTCAGGAACTCACTCTTGCAACCATTTTTCCTGGGTGCTTGACACAAAGCTATGGGATTTCATGTTTGCCACGCTGGGTTTCACTTCTCATTTCGGTTCCATTCCTTTCCAGCCTGCTCTTTCTTCCTTTTGGAATGGGAGTGTTTACCCTGTACCCCTGTACATTGGCTGTTTAGCTTTCCTTCTGAGTTTACACAGACTAACAGCTAAGAGTTTGCCTTGAGTCTCAGAGAAGACTCTGGATTTAGACTGTTCAGCAATGGCAGAGTTATTAAAACTTTGGTAACTCTTACCGACAGGCTAAGTATATGTTGCATAAAGAGATATGCTCAGGATGTAGTTCAGGGTAGTGTGCTTTCCTGGCATGTACAAGGTGCTGGGTTCAGTCCTCAGCGCCACATAAACACACAAAAGAAAGCGATGTACATGAGTCTTTTGGGGGCCAGGATAGGACACTATGTCTTGTACCCAGAGGCCTCATGTGCTCACGGGTGGGCGTGCAGGTGATTGCATGGCGGGGGACGGGACCACTGTGCGCATCCTTTACCAAGGAGCTCACAGCCGAGCACGCTGCTGGAGAGTGACACCTGACTGGAGGAAGCAGCGCTGGGTGTCCACAGCCCGGCTGGCTCCTCCCCCACGCTCTCCGCTTCCTTCCACCATGCTGTTTGTGTGTCTAAGCCTTCTGAACAAGGGCTGGAGCTTCCGAACCCTGTCAGATCTCTTATCCCAGTGACTGAGACAGATACACCTTTATATAAATATATTTATATAAAATAAGCATTTCCCAGTTATAAATAAATAAAAGTTTTCAAGGAAACCAAATCACTATAAAAGTTAAAACTGTAGTATGCTTCATCCATTGATTCTAGAGTTTAGAAAAAGTTCTTTTTCATGAAAGAAATGTACGAACTGTACCCTTGATTGTACTCCTGCAAATAGGACATTTTCTCAAAGAAGGGGCACAGTCTCTGCACACTACTAGGTGGCCGCAGGGAATAAACACTATGGACACTTCTCTGTCCATGCACACTTTGCAGGTCCTTTCTTCTTGGAGTCTCCTCAGCTGCTCTTCCATTGGCAGAGCTGAGAAAAGAATTTGTTTTATTATTTTAGCTTACTAGTACCTGGGTGCAGTACCTCATGTTCACACGCCCCGTGTGCAGCTGGGACATGTGCACAACACGTCCTCATCCCTCACGCCCTCCTCCCCTCCCCGCCCTCCGCCTCCTTTGTTTTTACCCCTTCCCTCCCCCCTCTTGGAGAACAATCTACCCCCCTACTTCCTGTTATCTCTCTCTGTTATTTGCTCTTTATTTTTACTCTGAGTTTGTCATATAAGAGAAACTATGTGATATTTCAGCTGTGTGTCTAATTTATTTCATTAAACATTACGGTTTAAGGTACACTCATTTTCCTACAGATGACTCAAGCTTGTCTTCCTACACAGCGCAGTAGGACCCCATGGTGTGTACACAGCACATGAGAAAAGACCGTTTAGTAAAAAAGAAAATAAAAATAATGTTTTGTACTGGTTTAAACTGTTAATGCTATTACCTGAAATATCTTCTGTGAGAATACATTTTATGTCCTGTTGCACTAAAAGAAAAAAAACCAAAAACTATTACTGTGATGAATAAGATTATTATTTAGCCACAGACTGAATGTTTTAAATAAAAAATATATTGAGAGCCAAGCAAATTATGAAGAAAATTTTTTATAAAGAAAATTTTTAAGTAAACCCAATCAATATAGAAGTTAAAATTATGGTACAACTAACTCATGAATTCTAAATGGATCTTAAATGCCTTGTATCCCCGCACTGTGGGGTGGCTGAGGCACGCCGTTTGCAAGTTTGAGCCCAGTTTGATCAGCTACATGAAGTAACACAACTGTCTCAAAATTAAAAGTGAACTAGGGCTGGGCGTGCAGCTGGGTGTGAAGACCCTCATTCAATCCCTGGATATATATATACTGGCCCAAACTCACAGTTTTAAGGCAATGGAAGCTTTTGATTTATTTATAAATTAGATCAAGTTATTTGTGTAATCATCAATTATTCATGAGTATATTTTCAACGGTCCTAGAAAGTTTTCGAAGTAATTTTCTTGTACTCACCAAATAAATGCTTGTATAATTTTGGGTCCACTTCTTGCAGAGAGTTTTTGAATACAGTGGCAGCAGTATTTCCTTTTACTAAAATAATATCAATTATTTCTCTTGCTTGTAAAGACACCTGCGTTTTCTGTTTGATAACATCATGTTCTTGTTCATTAATCACTCTTGCAACTAGCAGACTGTTCAGTATTGGAATTACAGCAGTCAAATGTTGAAAAAGTGCCATTCTGTTCCTCCGGATTAATGATAGATCTTCTGTATAAAAAAAAAGAAAGAAAGAACTAAATACAAACATGTTCAAAGGCCTCACAAACTTCGTTCCACACCTACATATACAAACACGTGAAAACCACCTCTAACGCAGAACCAGGTAGTGCCTTCTGCTCTTACTGTAAGTTATTCAGGTACTGATCCTGTTAGACTTCAGTCTACCCGCTCCTCTGGGTCTAGTAATAATACTGAGCATAGGGATTGAGCCCTCCTGAACGTGTGTGTTACACATTTTATAGGGCGCCTTCACAAGAGCCCTTTGAAGTGGGTACTAATTCCGTCCTTTAGCAGATGAGGAAACAGAGCCACAGTGAGACAGGCCAAAAGACATGACGCCAGCATAACTCAGGCTCAGGCAGACTGGCGCTGTGATCTGTGCTCCAGCCATTCTGCAGTACTTACTGCTAAGCCATGAGCTAAATGACTGTTAGGGTCCAACACAACTGAAATTTCAATTCAATCTAATCACAATGGAGAAAGGTAAAATCTTTAAGAGAATTAAAATATAAATTCTTCTATAAATTTCTGTAGCTTCTATTTTTAAACTGAAATTTTCCCTAGACCAGACATACTGCCACTACCTAAATAATTTTTAATACGAGCAGAAAGGCACTACCACATTTTGAACAATATACCCTGTTTACCAGTGGCTATCTCCTTGTCTTATTGGATCTTCTTATTCTTTTTTAAGACCTAGATTTCTATTTAGTGGCAAAAAAATTTTATACTTTGAAGCTATAATTTTATTACCTATGTTTGATTGCCAATAGCTTACCATGAGCCATTAAGCTGTTTCTTTAATTTACAGGTGTGTGTGTGTGTGTGTGTGTGTGTGTGTGTGTGTGTGTGTGTGTCTTTTGGAGACAGGGTCTTGCTAGGCAGTTCAGGCTGGCTTTCAGCTCACTTTGTAGCCCAGACTGGCCTTGAACAATGATCCTCCTGGCTCAGCCTCTCAAGTGCTGAGATTACAGGCATGCACCACTACCCCAGCTTTAATTTGGTTTTGACTTTTTATTTTTTCCCACAATGTTGTTTCTGTAACATCATAACAGAAGTGGGACTTGCTGAAGAAGGACTACTTTAAGAGAGGGGGGGCTGGGGATATAGCTCAGTGGAATAAGCGCCTGCCTAGCAAGCGCAGGGTCCTGAGTTCGATCCCCAGTACCGCAAAAAAAAAAAAGAGAGGGACTTTTAGGTTTGAGATATACTGACTTTGACAAGTAATATGGAACTACCTCAAAAGGAAATAAATGGTGCTTGGTCAAAAAGTCAAGGGCAGAGACACCCATTCTGAAGGTAACTGAAACTCTGAGAATTAATGAGAAAAGTACCAGGTCCTAGAACAGAGCCTGGCACAAAAGTAAGGCTCAATAAATAACTGTGGGGAAAAAAGCCAAGCCTCAGTAGTTTAGAGAGAAGGAATAAAAGTTATATCTACAGGTACATTCAGAACAATATGTCAGATTATCTACAGTGGAGAAGTAGTAATGCATTAGAAAATAAAAACTATAATTTGAACTTGGTGTTGAAGTATATTAGCCTTTCAATCTAAGATTTCTTTTTCTTTCTTTTTTTTTGTTTTGTCTTTTTGAGACAGGGTCTCGCTATGCAGTTCAGGCTGGTCTTGAAATCACTTTGTAGCCCAGGTTGGCTCAAACTCGCAACACTCCTCCTGCCTCAGCCTCCCGAGTGCTGGAATTACAGATGTGTGCCACTGCATCTGGCTAAGATTTATTTTTCTAATTGTGTTTGTTTAACCTAATATAATTATTTTGTTTTAGTGCTGGGGTTCAAACCCAATGCCTCAAGCATGCTAGGCATGTACCCTACCACTGAGCTGTACTTCAGCCCCTCTGAAATTCATACACTTTGACTTCTAGTAGCTGAGAAAAGTCTCATTTAAAGTCATAGATTGTATTGTAGTTTAGAAGTTATAAAGACTTGAGTATACCTTTGAAGCGTATTATTATTTTCTGGAAAACTTTTGCCTCTGTATACCTGTCAAGAAGTTAATCACTGTTTGTTCTTGGGCAACTATAAGATAATCATTAACCTAAATCATTCACTCATCAAACAGTATTTCTTGAGCATAGACTATGTACAGAGAGCACGCCAGGTAGAAGAGACAGAGGGTGCGGCTGAGACCCTAAGAGCTCTCTTTGACAATGTAAACCATGATATATTATTGACTTGGAGTTATCTCTGGAGACTTGATTGATTGCTATGAAAGAAATATAAGTATTTTTATTGGCGGCTGCTCCCAGCCTTGCGGGGTCTATCCCAAATGTGAGGGTGAATGCTTCCTTTAAGCAGCTGTTGGCTGACAACCAGCGGCCAAGACTGAGAAGACTGAAGGAAGAATGCCCTCATCCAATCTTTACTGTGAAAAGGAAAACTTGACCAGGCTGGGCAAGGATGAACTTGAATTACGTGGCTGCTGTACTGGAGGCACAGAACCTGAGTAATTTCAATCTAGTAAATGTGTGATGCTGTATTACTATGTTCTGGTACGTCTTTCTTTATGAGTTGGAGAAGCTTATCCTTGAAGAGTGGACAAACTGTCAGTCACCCTGGGAATGGACCCAGATGGTCTTAGACGAAGATAAGAGCAAACCTTTCGCTCTCTCTTGGACGGCCGAGCTTTGATAAGGGCAACGTGTTTGGGACTTTCTCAATCATTTGTGTAAACTGGTCAGAGATACACAGAGAGAAATCAAAATGCCATGCAGAAGAATTCCGGAGGATGGGCTGAGGGCACCAAGAAAAAACCCCTACTTAGCATTGTAAACTGTCATCTGTGCTGTAGCTCCTGTTCCCCCTAAATCTTCCGGGAGACCTTGTTGGAAGAGGCAGTCTATTCCCAGCTGTATTGAAGGCACTTTTGATTTGGTCCATGTGCGGGCCAGACTGGTAACAGCAGTCAGAGCACCCCGATAGGAGTGGGCTGCCTGGAGGAAGAGATTTTGCACCGAGCAATACAGTTTGGAGCAGCAGGCGGCTAACATGGAACGACACAGGCTAACTTATCCTGACACAATGTGACACAGGACACCAGGACTTACCTGAAAAACATTCAGAAGGAACTGAGTTCTGGTGTGGGCAGGTAGAGGACTGAATCATAATTGGTGCATTAATTTATAATCAAAGACTGAATATTATTGTGCTAATATTAAAATTAATAATGACCTCATGTTAATATAGAACACGGGGAGTGAGGAGCTAGCCCAGGACCAACGGCGAGCCGGGAACACCTGCAGACAAAGTCAGCTACCCGGAGTACGAATATGAATTGAGGCAAAGAAGGAGGCGCTACTGTCACTCAGTATGTACATTTTCAGTGTAATAACCAAGTCCAATGTGTTTTAACGTGAAGAAATTTCAGAATAATAAACACAAGACAAATCTGCCTCAGTGACGCGCACATTTCCAGCACCTGACATAGAGCGGCAGCACATCCTTCCGGGAAGCGAAATTACATTCATAGATGTACGCACCCGATTCTTTTTCCTCGTTTGCTCTTTCTTTCGCCTCTTCCCTTATTTCATCTTCTGCATTAAGTAAATCTACCACAAGGTCACTGACAGTTTTATAATTGTCTCCGGTGCTCAGGATTCTGCTCTGAACTGTCTGCTTTACCAGGCGTCTGCTGAAGCCCATTTCCAAAGCAGCTTTAACCACAGGGGTGTTCATCATGACGGCATCTTCTGACTGGTTTTCTCCAGGTCCAAAGTGAACAACTATGTGGAACACAGGATTGGATGCATGTTAGACTAGTCTGTACATGTTTAAAATTGAGAGTCACTACAATATTGAAATACAGAACACAGATACATACCATTTCACACAAATTTTTGTTAAATTTAAAATGATATATATGTTCTATCACTAAAATAAAAAGGTGAGATACCTCATTTAAATTAAAATCTGAATTATTTGCCCTACTTGGCTATGTATTCGAGGGAAGAAAGAAACAGTGTCAGGGGTTGTCTCCCATTAGAACTGGGGATCATTAGCACCTACACTGAATGAACAAATGAACTTTCTAGAATAAATATGTATTTTCAGATATTTTGGAAAGAGGCCATTGTCATTTTCACCTCTATTACTGCAATGGCCTCCCAGCTCATTTTCAACAGTGCAGAGTGAATTTTTTTCTTTTTGGTCTTTTGAGACAAGGTCTCCGTATGCAGTTCAGGCTGGCGTTGAGCTCACTTTGTAGCCCAGGCTGGTCTCGAACTCCCAACGATCCTCCTACCTCAGCCTCCCAAGTACTGGGATTATGGGCCTGCCACCATACCTTCAGAGTGACTTTTAAAACCTGACTACGTCACACTCCTTAAACTGCATCGGATTCATGTTCTAGGGTACAATCCAAATATTTGTTTGTTAGGGATCCTGGGGATTGAACCCAGGCCCTCAGTCATGTTAGCAGATACTCTACCACGAGGCTTCATACCTCGCCTTTTTCATTCATTTTTTTAGGGTTTTGTTTTTTTTTTCAGACAAAGTCTCACACTGGGGTTCAGGCTGACCTTCAACTCACTCCCAGACAGGCCTCAAACTCGCAGCAATCCTCCTGCCTCTACCTCCTGGGTGCTGGGATTACCGGTGTGCGCCACTGTGCCTGGTGCCCTTTATTTGTTTTTGAGACAGGTTCTCACTAAAATTTCCAGGCTATCCTCAAACCTGTGATCCTCAGACCTCAGCTTCCTGGGTCACGGGCATATAGGTGTGTAGCACCATGCCCAGCTGTAGTAAAAAATGTACTTATAAATTCTCCTACAGTCTGGACCCTGTTTACCTCCACAGCCTCATCTTTTGCCTCTTATTTGCATCCTGCATTGCACCCTAGAAGTCACAAACTGATACCTCTTGGGTCAAACTCTGCCTGCCGTGCTGAGCACGCTGGCGCTGGCCTCTTCACACCTGTATCCGTTCCCAGCTCCTGCTCCCATCGGTACAGAGCTTCGTTCATTCCTTCCAGTGCACTATTGCGCGTCACTTAGGCCTTTCGCAGGCTTCCCCTGCGCCTGGAATGGGTTTTCACTCCCCGTGTCACTTGATTGAGTCCTTTCCCCTTGGGTTCTCTGCTAGGACAAGTGCTTCCTCCAGCCAGCCTTCCTCTGGCTTCACTGTCCTCGTGCACTGTCCTAGCTCACTTTACTGTCCCCACCAAAGCACTGTTGTCTTGGTTTTCACCAGTATCCCTACCACTAACAGTTCATGAGCCATGCATATCCTGGGTTTTTTCCTCAGAACAGCTAAAACACAATAAATATTTACTCAATTAAATCACACACTATAAATGGAACAGAAGCACTTGTTCAAATATTTGCTTTCTCCTCTTTTAGGTTTAAGATAATGAATAAACCTCTTAACTGGCTCTGAATCTCAGTTCTATTAAACAACAGAAATAGTATTTCTTATCTTCTCCATTCCAGAGAAGGAATATATAAGCAATCTAATACCATAGCATGTCTGTTCCCATGCTGGTTCAAAACAAGGGTTAAGCCAGGCGTGGTGGCACACCTGTAATCCCACCATTTGGGAGGCTGAGGCAGGAGGATTGCTGGGAGTTCAAGGTCAGCCTGGGCTACATAAGCAAGTTCGAGGCTAGCCTGCACTACATAGTGAGACCTTGTCCGGATAAAATAAATAAATAAATAAATAAATAAATAAAACGAACAAGAGTTAGGCTGGGTGCACATTGTTTGTTGAAATTACAGATAGCCAAGGTGTGGGTGTAGCCCTTGGTTCAGTCCCTAGGACTCCCCGAAAAAACTACAAATACCCAAGCCCCACCCTTATATACTTAGATTCAATCCAGTAGGTCTGAAGCTTAAACTAGAAATCTGCACTATTTTTTAAAGTTCCCCAGGCAACTCTGTTATGCAGTGAAGTTTCACAAAGTACATTTGAGAATGTGTTGTCAATTACAGATCAATGCAAATGCACATTATTATCACCTTTCAGTCCTAGAGATACCAAATAGTTCTATTCCAAAGCAGTAATTTACACATTTATACATACTTGGTGACTCTGCATTTTCATCTTCTGTCCTGTCTGACGTGGACAACAGCTACAAAAAGTAAACATACATGTAAGTTAGAATATGAACTTTCTCCTGCCCATAATAATGCAATAAAACGCATCAGCAGGCTCATTTTATTCTATACCCTACAAACTGCCTTGCTCACTGGAAGAGTTTTTAGTATATGCGCTGCTGCAGGGATCACTGGCAATTTTTTAATCAAAAGCAGCGCTTCATTTACATTCCCAAGTTATTCCCAGGCCCTGAGCCGACAGTTTCCGTTGGGGGCGGGGCCGGAAACGGGCTCAGCTTTTCAGAGGCATCACTTCCCCTTTCCTACAGCTTCCGCTGCCTGCTCACCCTTCGGGGCAGATCAGAGCCTCTACGGAGTTACCTGACCACTGTTAGAAAGTTTTTGTCTCTCAGCCTATCATATAGGTTTGCATTTGCTTTTCCAGGATTAGAAGGAACAATATCTTTCTGTTTCTTAAATCTTTTAAAGAAAAAAAATTTTAGCAAAACTATGAAATGGTACTATCCTAACTTACTTTTTCCTCAGATAGTTTAAGGATTGCAATTTAGTTGGAGAAATGCTTGAAGAAAAACATTGCAAGTATTATTTTTCAGGAGGTTACTAATAATCTGTTTTTCTCAGAAAAATAGTACTTTCAAGATCATGTTTTGTTAAAAAAAGAAAATATGTTTTTAACATGGCTTTTGTGTTTTAAAAATAATTTTTATTTTTTTCACTGAAATACTCCTGTGCAATTAACAAAAAATAATTTTTTTTTTGTTGGTAACCAATGATTCATATGGAAAAACCTTCCCTTCCCTACCTGTTCAAGCAGAAGGGGGTAACTGGCTTGAACTTGGCTGATGAATTCCTGTCCTTTAACTCTTATCAAGTACTCACACCTGAAATGCAAACAAAAGAAAATATGAAGCATTATTCTTATAAAAGCAAAATAAAAATTTAATAACAAAGTCCTCATCTGTGTTTATCCCATTTGAAATCTGATTAAAGGCCTCAAATCACAGAATCATTTAAGATCACTAATTCTAAACATGAAGTTTGAAGGATAAATAAATCCTAGTCCTGGGGTAACTCTTTGCTATTTATCTTTTCAAGTGTTTTCTGTTGTTTCTTTTTTTTAAACTAACCTATAAAATATCACTTAGTAGGACTCAAATTGTTTTGGATGTGAATTCTTAAATTTGTTCTTTAACGCGCTGCCTACTGCAGTTAATATGAATTTAACTTACAAGTATTTTTTGCATATGATTTGAATGTCTTTCAAAATTAGTTTTACTAATTTTATATTTTTGGGCATATATCATGCTTCAGCTAATAATAATCTTTACATTCTTCATACTTCACAAAAGATCAGGAGCACAAAGTTGCCATAAATGAAAATAGCGTACTATATACAAATGTATATAAGGAACATGTTAGAATACTGAGTTTGGTGATCAACATTAAATAATACTAAAAGTTTTGACTATGAAAAATGTAATTCTAGGTAACCTGTTTTAGATGAAATAGAGCATTCAAGGGTACAGAATAATCAAAATTGTAAGACGCAGTAAAATGCTATGCACGGGGCTGGGGATATAGCTCAGTGGAATAAGCGCCTGCCTAGCAAGTGCAGAGCCCTGAGTTCAATCCCCAGTACCGCCAAAAAAAAAAAAAAAAAAAAATGCTATGCACTAATCGAAAGAGATGAGCTGTATTAAACTTACCCTGACCACCATATTTAGTATTAAAACCTCCTTGGAACACCTCTTCCTTCTTCCGTTCGCCCCCTCCCTCGGTGGTGAGGTCTGAACCCACAGCACACACCTCCCACTGAGCTACATCCCGGCCCTCGTTTTTCTTTTCATTCATGGCATCTAGTATCTTCCAGATTCCATATAACTTATTAAGTTTTTATTAATCATCTGTCCCTTTTCTGCTACAAAATAAGCTTATGAGACCAGAGGGTCTTCGCCTTGTTCAGCAGAACAGTTTATGTGCCCCTTAGAACAGCGCCTGGCACTCCATGATCCCCATCAAAGAATAATGAATTAATGTTGAATGAAATAGGTTATAGACAGATGTTGACCGAAAAAAGTCCAAACCTATTTATGACGTTGAAATGAATGTGATTTACTACTAGTCCTACTACTCTGCAAAATCACATTTGTTCCCATAGAAAGACAGACAGAGGTGCAGCTGTGCAGGTGTTTGGAGGGACGGACACCAGGTATTAGTCACTGGGCATTACCTTTCCTTCTCTGTAGCTTTATATAATATGTCACTTTCTAATGACTATGTAACATTTTTAAAACATATTTCTAAAAAATTAAAAATTTCCTAACCCTATTTCTTCTCCATCTTAAATTCATCAGGGGCTGGGGATATAGCTCAGTGGAATAAGCGCTTGCCTAGCAAGCGCAGGGTCCTGAGTTCGATCCCCAGTACCACAAAAAAAAAAAAAAAAAAGAAATTAAATTCATCAAAACCTTTCAAATTATAATTTTTCTAAGTAACCTGTTCTAAACTTACAAATGTATCTTTGGAACAAAGAACACTTAACAGCTGGTTATAGGGTAAACACAGAACACGCATAAGATGATAACAGAAAAGTATGCAAAGGGAATTTCCAAACGGTTACCTTGGAAACCACTTGGCGTGCTCCACCCAGGGATCATCTCCCAATTCCCAACACCTCAGTCCACCGTCGCAGCAAAAGCACTTGACATCATCACTGTGCCCTAAAATTAACATTAGACCAAACCTTATGAATACATATAATTTGTCCACTAAAATACATAAGATAGAACATTTTGAATTTTTTAAATTAGCAAATAAAGCTTCTTACCCACGTAATAAAAACCTGCACTTGCGAGTTGCTCAGGATGGACCAGGACACTTGAGGGCCAGTTAGAGAATGTTCTGAAGCGGGCTGCGTGTGTCTGCATGCTCAGATTGGAAACAGCATACCTCGAAGTACTTTGAAGCTGATTTTCTAAGAAAGGGCAGCTAGGAAAATGTCTCCGGTGCTCTGACATCGCATCATCCTTCGGCTCCCAATTGCTCAGCTTCCCACCGCAGGCGAAGCAGGCTACTCTGTCTCCGGGTCCTACGTAGTAAAAGCCTGCTTTGGCCAGGTCTGCTGGTGAGAGAAACGTCAGGGGCCACGTTTGGTAAGTGAGTAGCCTGGCTTTTTCTGTACTCATGGCACAGTGATAGGGACTTGTTCTCAAGGCAGAAAACTCTTGATTTGCTCTGAAGTTCACAGGACTTGATGGAAAGCTTGAATACGAGCCACTGAAATAGCCACTGTTCTCCAAACTTGGCAGTAATGAGTGTGTGGGATTTGTTGCTGCAGAAGAAAAAGAGGGCTGAGGGGTGGCTTCCAAGGTGTTAGCTGAAGTTAAACTCTGCACAAAGCTGCAGCTGGGATACAGCTTCTTGTGCTTTTCGATCGGATTGTCTCCCTGTTTCCAGTTATCCAGCATCAGGCCACAACAGAAGCACTTGACTTTGTCGTTCACTCCGGTGTAATAGAAACCGGCCCGAGCAAGACTCCTCTCTGAGACGGGAACCCCAGCAGGGAAGGCGGAAAACGTGGACATTCGGTACAGCTCACAGGAGACGTCGTACCTCAGTTCAAACGTGCTGGCGCTCTTCATCAGATTTGACAGGAAGACGCTATCTTCTACTATATTCATAGCGAAATGGATGGGGCGGGCAAGGGGCCAGTCTTTCTCTGGGGAGGTAGTTCTGTGCATGACTTTTGGTTTAATCAATTTGACTATTAGGCTGAATATCAAAAATGAGAACTCTAATTTCTTCTGTGTATTTAGGGTTTCAGCTTGGTGAGATTCTAAACCCCCTATGGTTACGTACAACTGCACCTCTGCATACTCCTTATATGTACAATGTATATTTGATGCTATGCAATAATCTGTGACGAAGACTGCAGTCCTGCACAGAAGCACACAGTGTTTGAGGTCACCCGTGTGCCATTTTGGGTTGGACAGCTAAGGGGCAGGTCAGCTTCTCCTGGGCACTGGGACGCCTCCGCCCGTTCACTCGGCCTGCAGATGAGGTGTCTGGCTCACAAAGCTAGCGTCCGCTCATGACGGGAAGCTGTGTCCCATCTCTGTTCTAGCAATGACCAGTAAACACGTCCCGGTGCTTTCGCTACCAGGATCTGCCACCATGGTGCTGATTTCCACACTTGGTTTCCAGGTAGCAGGGGAAACAGCACGGCTGGTGGCCAATGATTACTTCCCTCACAGTAAGTTATCGCACCCTGACTTTATCATCCTCTTCCACAGTAAAGACTTTTGTAGATCGTTATGAAGTTTTTCTTGAGGTAAATTTTATTTCTGAATACATGTATTTGTTCATTTCCCAAAATGTAACCGCTGAAGGGCCTATTTGAACAAAATAAATTGCAAACTTTTAGAATGTCAGTGGCCTTTTACACAGTGGGTACTTTCTTCACTAATCATTACGTTTATCTTTTGTACTTCTTCTAAATTTGTGCTATTTATCAAAAGGTTTTGGCCTTGACATTTTTTGCCATCGCAGAAATCCTTTAATATATCAAAGGCTTCATTTGAATATTTCTCTAATCTTGCAGAAGCTTGATTATCTCTTAGGGCCGGATAACTGTCACTCGTTTTAAGTTTTTACCAAATGCAGGTCCTTTTTTTTTAGCTCTCCAGAGGAGCCCATGGGAGATTGCCTAGCCAAAGTGCTTTAACAATACCCCTCTGCAATAATTGTTTCTCTACAAATCAGATTTAAAATTCAAATCGTTACAGTTCAATCTCAATAACTAAATTATACTTTAAATTAACATTCTTTGGACATCATACCAAAAAGTCCAATTAACTATTGATTTGTTTTTTCATGCACAAAACTACCTCCCAAGATTAGACTGTCCCTTTTTAGGGCTTTAGGCCTCCATTCTGAGATGTTTTGATTTGTAGAAGAAACTGGAAAAAAGCTGTGAGTGGTAGAATGGTTTGAGTCCTTTGTAAGCCTGTTTAAGAAGAAAGAGAGTTTTATTTTATTTTTAAGAAAGAGTTTTAAACATCAAATAATTCACATATGTAATATGACAACATTTTTCTTTTTTTTTTTGGTACTGGGGATCAAACTCAGGACCTTGTGCTTGCCAGGCAGGCACTTGTGCCACTGAGCTACATCCCCAGCCTTTCTCTTAAAACACTTTCCCCCGGGCACCGTGTGGTCAACTGTCTGCGCATAATTATCAATTGAATTCTTTCTCATTCAACCTCCAGTGGGGGACTCAGCCACGCAAAGTGCCACCTGCACAATCCCCTTAATGCTGCACTGGTGCTAAGCTGCTTTCCGTGGGGCAGGAGGGGAGCGGGCAGTACTGTGGTTAGATTATTTAGCCAGTCCTGCTGCACATCAGGAAATCTTCCCAGTTACCATCCAGAGCCTCGGCTTCATGCTAGCACCAGTTTTACTACTGTAAAGAATCACAGAACAGAGCTCAAAAGGGAGTATTTTTCTGTTCATAGTGGTGATTTATTTGCTTTCATGTTTGTGTAATCAACACAAAAAAAAGAAAAACTATTTTCTCCAAAATTGAGTAGTACTGTTGATTAATTGCCTACCGTATACAAAATGCTACACTGGATGCTATACCAGCTCTACTAAACAGGACAGCTTCCTGTTTGCCTAACGTGCCCAAAGCCCTGGGTTCAATCCCTTGCTACACACACACACACACACAGGAGAGAAAAGAATAAAATTGTACTAAGTACCAACAGGCCAAGAAATCCCGTGAAAGGACTAGAGGTCTCAAACGGGTGGCTGCAGACAGCTTGTTTGGCTTGCACAGAACTGAATTACAGTATTTTGCTAATTTTTTAAAACTTTTAAAAATGAATTTATACTTAGAAGAAATTTACAAAAATAATAAGAGTTTCCATATTCTCTACACTCACTTTCTTCAAAAATAGTATCTTATATAACCTTGGTATAATCATAAAAACAAAAAAATTAACATGGATACAATGCTGTTAATTACTCCACATACTTTATTTGAATCTCACCAGATTCCTGAATAGTTTTTTCCTTGGGCCACAATATGCTTTTCTGTGTTTGTTTGTTTTTGGTTTTTTTTTTGAGACAGGGTCTTGCTATGTAGTCTAGCTGGCTTTGAACTTACTATGCAGCCCAGGCTGCCCTTGAGCTCATGGCGATCCTCCTGCCTCAGTCTCCTGAGTGCTGGGATTACAGTTGTGCACCACCACACCTGGTGGGCCACAACATTTAAACTCTTTTTTTCTTTTTGAGACAGGGTCTTGCTACCTGTAGCTGCAGTAGGATTTGAACTAGTTATGTAACTCAGGCTGCCTTCTAGCTAGCAGCCCTCCAGCTTCAGCATCCTGAGTGCATCACACCCAGCTTTGTTTTGTTTTTGTTGTCTGAGACAAGTTCTCACTACACAACCGCATGCCGGCCTTCAACTGGAGATTGTCCTGCATCAGCCTCCAGAATATTAGGATTATAGCCATGCACACTACCACCCTTAAATGTCTTTAAATCTCATAGCTAATTGCTAACACTTTTTAGATGTACGAGATTTCCCAGAGCAGTCTAGATTTCACACTTGCGAGAGGAGAATAGCTGGAATCGCTGGCCGCAATCAGGTACAGCCCCACACTGCTGCCGCCGAGCCCTCTGGACAGGGCGCGTGCTCTCCGTCAGGGCGCTGCAGTTTGGCTCCCCGCTACAGTGACCGCCCCTTGCTGTTCGTCACTGACCTGGCGCTATCGTTTCTTTCACAGTAGAATTAGGAGGAGCGTAAAATCATTGTAATAACTGTGCCCAGCAAAAGCAACAGAAACGAAAGTTGGATAAAGAGGAACACCCCTTTTTGTAGGAAATAAAAGAACTCTCGGTGCAAAGGAAGAACAATCACTCACGTCAGATACGCAAACAGTTCGCCTTTGTGAACAGAGCCAGCCAGTGGTCACTTGCGTCACCTGCCTGGCCTTGCACGCACTGAATTTATAAACCCCTCTCACATCTCAACTGAAGGAGCTTCAGTCCGGAAACAAGGCACCCGCTTGTGCAAAGGCAGCCACAGTGTGCACAGTGAGCACACAAGCGCCTCGGGTAGGTTTAGCCTCTGTCTTAGCAATCCCTCCCACCTCGCTCCTCCAGCCCCGAGCCGCGCACACTGGGCCCCGGAGCCTCGCTTCCCACTTCCCAGCCCCACCCACCCTGGCCAGCCCCACGCGAACCTTCCCGCCGCCTCCCCCCGCGTCCACTCTGCTGCGCGTCACTCCGGAGACACCGCTTCTCGCTCGCCTCCGCCCACGCTCACTGCCGCTTCGCTGTGGGACCCTCTGCAGGGCTGATTTCCCTAACCCCAGAAACCCCGCTCCCGCGCTGCCCGTCCCCCTCACCGCCTCAGCTCTCTTTGTCCCGGCTCTTTTCCCTCCACGATCTTGCTGACGTCCACCTTGGCTTTCAAATGAAATCAAGCAAACCAGCGCCCTCCTTCAATCCTGCTTGGCACGTCAGCAACTGCCTCACACCTCACACAGCCAAACAAAATGAATTTGCGACCACAGGAACACCATGTCCCCGCCTCCCACCCACTCCTTAACCCAGGGCACTTCGGAAACCCTCTCAGCTCCCCGGTACAGTGGTGCACACCTGTAATCCCAGCACTCAGGAGGCTGAGCCAGGAGGATTCCAAATTCTAGGCCAACCTGGGTTACACAGTGAGTTTAGGGCCGGCCTGGAGGGCATAGCCAGAAACGTTGTTTCAAATGTAAAACTAAGCTGGCAGTAAAAACAAACAAACAAACAAACAAACAATTAAACTAGTACAGTGGCACCTGCTTGTCATCCCAGTGCTATCAGAGGTGGAGGCAGGAAGATCTCAAATTTGAGCCCAGCCTAGGCAATTTAGCAATTTAGACAGATTCTGTCTCAAAATTTTAAAGCAAGTTTTTCTTTTTTTGTTTAGAGGTTTGTGGATGTAGCTCAGTGCAAAGACCCTGGGTAAAATCGCTAGTACTGCAAAAATTAAAAAAAAGGAAAACTCTGCTGAAACCAAAGAAAAAAATTGAAACGGTGACTGGGGCAGACTTCCTCTTAGAAACGCTGTACTACCTGGCTTCTCCAGTAGCGGTTTGGAATTCCTCTTTCTGTGCTAGTGGTTCCTTCCCGGACGGGCTCGGGCCTGCAGACCCCGCTCCTTGCACCACCATTTCTGGCACCCGACCCCCGTGGGCACTGACTGGGCCCGTCCCTGCAGACCTGGAGGGGAAGCGTGCCCCTGCTCCGCCTCCCCTACCCTGTGACTCCTTCAAAAGAGGAACAGGTTGGTTTTTAAAATTTTATTTTAAAGATAAAAGAACAAAAACATTAAACACACACAGACATGAACAAAACAACACAAAAACAAGCAGTACAGAGTTTCAGACAAGGTGACAGGAAATGAACAATGGTGGTTGTATTACATATTGTTACCTTCAAATTGGTTACTCAGTTAAACAAATAGAGGCAGGTAAGAAGGATCAAACAATTAAACATTAACTGTTCCTTTCCATAAAGCAATAGAAATTAGTAGTATAATTATCTTAGCTGTCCTGTGTATACATATGCACATGTGTTTTTCCTTCTTTCTTTCCTCTTCTTCCTCATCCCGGTTGTTCTTTCCTTCTGAGCAGTTTCTTTCCTAAAACCCTGTTCCTGTCTAAAAGGTACAGTAGGAACAGGGTTTTACTTCTGTACCTGCCTCCCTGCTGGCCTCACCCACAGAGCCTGGCACAGCAGGTAGCCCTGCGACTTTCTCTTGGGGAAGTAGGACTCGCCTGAGTCCTGCGGGCCACAGTACCCTCATTCACGTAGCATTAAGGACAGCAGGTTTACACCCACGGGCAGAAAGTGTGCTTGGTGATGCTCTGACATCCGTTTTAGAGTCAGGTATCTTGGATTTCCAGTACAAACGAGAGTCTCTCTCTTTACCAGGAGGGCGAGCTTGGACAGGTCAGTTTCCGTGGGCCTCCGTTTCCATATTGTGAGATGGAAATATGACAGTACTTGCTTAAGAGGGTCAACACTTACACATTGAAATACATGGGAGGTCTTCAGAGGGCCACCTGGCTTACAGCAGGAAGCCACACGTACAGCGCCCAACGAATACAAATTTAATACTATTGTTACTCTAGCATCGGGGAAATACCTCCAGCAATTTACTGACTAGATGCGGAACAATACTGGATGTCCATGATCACCAGAAAAATAACCAAGTACGGCTGTCTTTCTGCCACCGCCCGGGAGCATCACTGTATTCGACCACCAGGGCGCCCGCTCTCTGCCTTACGCGCTGTCCCGAAGCTAACCTGGCACGCACAGAGGTCAGGGACAATGGCACGCAAATTAAAACGCCAAGGTGGAAGTGGGACCTCTGGCCCGAAGGCCGAGGGCAGTGAGGGACCGAGGACGAGGCCGCTGCGGGGCGCGCCCTGAGGCGCCCTCCCCGGCCCTGGGCCCCGCCGCTCCGCCGCCTGCAGACCGCGCGCCCCAGGCCCCGTCCGCCCCCGGGCCCGCGCGCGAGCGCGCACACCCCCGCGCGCGCGCGCGCACACACGTGCACACCCGCGCGCGCACACCCGCACGCGCACACCCGCGCACTCACGCAGCGCTGTCCCGAGGCCGCCGCGCTCCCGCGAGCACCCGCAGTCTCCTCCTGAGCACCTGTGGCCCGGCCGCCCTGGGCTGAGCCCCCGCTGCCGCCTTTAAAGGCCTCGCCCGGCCCGGCCCGGACGGCCGCGGTCCGGTCCGGTCGTCCCGTCCCGCCGTCCCGTCCCGCCTCCTGCCCCGCCCTGCTGCGGGGCTCGCCGGGGCGCGGGTGCTTTCCTTTGAGGACTAGGGGAACTCCAGCGGTAATAACCACACGCACTTCCCTCCAGCGGGGCCTGGCAAGCCCGGCCGGGGATTTCCGTGACCCACAAGCGTGACTCAACCGTGGCGGGTCCTCGTGGCATTTACTGAAAGACTCTGTTCCTGGTTCAGGGGTCAGAGGAAGTCGCTAACCGATATAGAGACCCTTGGGCAACCTGCCAGGAAGAGGCCAGCGTCCTGTCCTCTACCCTGCACTAAATAGGTGAGAGGCTAGATTTCCCCCCTCATTTTCTAAAGCTAAAAAAAGTCCATAAAAAAATTAAAAAATCGTTCTGATTATTTTCACTTTTTGTTTCGATCAAGCAAGCGTAGAGCCGGGCGTATACTGCAGGACTGTAACGCGCATTTTCCGGGAGGCTGAGACATGAGGACCCTGTTCAAAATTAAAAGGGCTGGGCTGGAGCTCAGTGTAAAGGTCTTGGGATGCACCGAGATAGAAAAACCAAATTCCTTCTTTGAGCCTTTATCTTACAGGGGAGGTCTCTAAATTGCATTAACATTGTCTCACAGAAGCCTAACTTCTTGGGGTCTAACTGTATTGCACTATTTTACTCCACAATCTCTGAGCAGTAAATGTAAGCAACTTTACCTAAGGGCAGCTAGGGCCAAGGTCACAGACTGATTGGCAGAGTTCACCAGCTCACTTTTGTGTCTTTCTTTGGATCAAAGACACAACCCATGAAGTTACTCTGGACTTCTTTACGCTGTCGGATTGAAAGCCAGCACGTTCAGAACAAAACAGGCTGTGCTGACCAGCCCGAGTGTCTCTGGCTTAAGTGGGTTTGGCTATATTTCCAGTTGGAATTCCATTAGACAGACTAAGCTTATGCGTCATGTGGAGATTTCAATCCACTTCTGAGCCGCCTTGGTCTTTCTTGAATAGATGTTTAGCTCTTTGGAGATCATTGAAAACATTGTGATGTTCCATAGTTTTGATCATGTACTCACCAGAAGAGCTGTGAAAAATATCTCTATTCCCTGACCTTTTGGGCAGGCTGGAGAGATGGGAATCCTCTATGTTGCCTGGCCTGGCCTGAAGCTCCTGGGTTAAAAGGATTCTCCAGCCTTAGAGAAAGAAATAATTAAGGAGATGTTAATTTTCTTAACTGTGTCAAAGTAGACACATAGCCCTTATCACCTCTAGCTTGGCAGTCTTCTTGTTCTGCCGGCGTGTGTGCAAGAGGGAGGAAGAGGGTCTTCCTCCTGGCTTAGAATTCTGATAAACTCCTAAGAGCAGTGTGATTTTACCAATGCCCTATTATTAGGTGACCAAAAGTATTTTTCCCCTTGAAGATAATCATGTAGTGTTGACATTATTAATGGGACTTTCATCTAACAAGAATGCTATAAAAACTTGTTTCAGCCTAATCCTTTTTCACTTAAAACTTTTTATATATAAAGATTCTATCCAGGTCTAGGGGTGTAGCTCAGTGGTAGAGTACTTGCCTGGCATGGGTAAGGCCCTGGGTTCAATCCCCAGCACTGAAAGAAAGGAAAATTCTGCCCAGGACTCTAGAACTGAAAGTAAAAGTGAAATCCCCCAGGGAACATGCAGGTCTGACTCCAAAGTACAATGTCATTGTAAATGCTAGGAATTTCCGGGGCTGTTGAACACTCTGGCATCTTGTAAGTAAAATACCACATGACACCAGCCTTCAACAAAAGCTAATAAACATCAAGTTTATGAAGAAGAAACACTTTATTATAGATCTGTTCTCAAAATAATGACATTTGTCCCTTATAAATTGTGGCTTATGTTAAATTTATCTTGACAGTATGGTAATGAAATATTACTTACAAGTGCCAAGTCACAGATCGTAAGTGGACACCTCCATGAAATTTGACAGGTGAATAACATACTGACATAACCACTGGCCAAGTCAAGATGAGAAACATTTTTTCTTGTTTTGTACCAGGAATCAAACTCAGGGCCTTGTACTTGCCGGGCAGGCACTGTGCCACTGAACTTTTGATTTGATTTATTTTTGGTGGTACTGGGGATTGAACTCAGGGCCTGCTGGGCAAGCACTCTGCTACTGAGCTATATCCCCAGCCCCTGTGCCACTGAGCTATATCCCCGGCCTCAGAAACACTTTCTGTCACTTCAGAAAATTCCTTCGTGTTCTTTTCCGGTCACTGTGTAGCTGCCTGTCTCCCAATACCACCCCACCCTCCACAACCACTGTTATGATTTTGAACACCACAAATTTGGCTTGGGATAACACAGGACTGTAATCAGATTGACTTCTTCAGAAGTCAAGTATTCAGACTGACTTTTTCCAATCACCATATTTTAAAACTTTATCAATATTGAAATATATATGTATATATATATCAGTAGGATTTTTTTATTATTACAGAATAATCTTCCACTGTGCTATAGACTCTACTCTGTTTTGAGCAGCATTTTGCAAACAGTGAGTCTCTTCACTTGTGCTGCTGTAATGAAGATATCTCAGCAAGGGTAGGGATGAGGCACAGAAGCTGGGAAGTCCCAGGTCAACGTGCCAGTGCCCTGGTGTCTGGTGTGAGGCCTGGGTCTCTGCGGCTGCCTCCCAGGTAGCGATTTCCAGCTGTGCTCACATGGGTGAGGGCAGGCCAGCTCCTTCTGACCTCTTTTCTACACACACATGGTCTGTGAAGGTGCAGCCCTCAGCACCTGACAAACTGCCTGTTGTAGTCAGGGTTTGCAGGGGAATAGATTTAATACACACAATTCATAGGATTATTTCATAATAGTCACCCAAAAAGTCAAATGCAGAAGAGTGCGAGAGATCTGTTCACACGCTTGAGACCCAAAGAATCCAGGTGAGGCCCTGAATCCCGTGGCAATGTCCTGCACGAGCCTAGCTGGAGGCCTAGAGCCCATGGCAATGTCTCATGCAAGTCTGTACCAAGGATCTGCACTGGGAAGGCCCAAAGGCCAGGGGTAGAGGCTAGAAGTCTGTGCCAGCAGGTTGAAGGATCTGCACCAGCAGGCTAAGAGATCTTTGGTGGAGCCAGGAAGCGATGCTCAAGGTAAGGACCAGAGCTCCCCTGAAAAGAACCGCAGCCATCCTCAGTGACAGCGAGGACCTGAGCTCCTCTGATAAAAACAGCTGAGTTCATATCAGGAAAACCAATGAGACAAGCTTCTCCAGGAGGATCAGCAGCACCATCTTCCCCTGCAGATCTCCTTTTATGCTGTTGGCAGCAGCCCTCAGGCGGGCCCTCCACACCCAGCACCTTGCTGGCCCGGTCCAGCGGGGTGTTACCAGGGGACCATTAGTTAACCAACAGCTCCCCCAGTCAGTTGAACATATCTGTGGAGATCTGTTCCTGTGCTCTATTCTGTTAACTTAGTTCTCCTTCTGCCAACACCACATACTGTATTGATTACTGTATCCTTTTAGGGAGCAGTGACGTCAGAACAATCAGAACAAGCCCCCTCACTTTGTTCTTCGCCATTGTCAAGGCTATTCTAAATCCCCTGAGTTTTCAGATGCCTTTTACGGTTGCCTTATAACTATCTTTCTAAGAAGCTGTTGGAATTTAATTAGCATTGAATTCAAATCAATCAACATCATTTTGAGAATGTTGATAGCTACTTTTTTTTTTTGCCTTTTTGAGACAGGGTCTCACTAGGCAGTTCAGTCTGGCCTTGAGCTCACTTTGTATCCTTAGGCTAGTCTCGAACTCGCAATGATCCTCCTGCCTCAGCCTCCCGAGTGCTGGGATTACAGGCATGCGCCACCGCGCCCGGCTCTCAGGCTTTTTAAAAACTGCTTTGAGACAAGGTTTTGCTAAATTTCCCAGGCTGGACTCAGACTTGGGATCTTCCTGCCCAAGCTTCCCATAGTGCCATGATGACTGACACTTATGCCATGCGCTCACCTACGTCATTTTCCACTGTCACCTTGAGGCCTGGCTAAGTGACTCAGCAGCGCTACATTCTGAGGTGAAAAGGACAGGCCCTTCCTGCTCTGGGGTGCTGTTCACTGTGTCACTGTGAGAAGTTTAGAGGGTTAGCTAAGTGACTGAGTGGGGGCCAGGTCCTCACCCTGTACTCATCCTGAGCCTGTGCAAGGGGAGGACCTGGAGACTATGAGCACTACACTCAGCCTGGGGGTGGGGGCAGCCTGCCTACAGTACAAGGAAGGGAAAGAGGCTTTTCTCCCCCTCGTGCCCTTGCTGCTTTGGCTTTCTTCTGCCACCCTGAAGCGCTGCCCCTGTGCCCTGTGCCACCTTCCTTGGAGCCAGCTGATTATAGACTGAAACTCCACAAACTGTGAGCTAAATAAACCTTAATTTTGGGCATTGGGTAATTTGTCTCAACAATGAGAAAAAAGTAACCAAAACATCCACACAAACCTGATGTCTCCCTCCTGCTGCTCGTCCAATATATCTTGCGGTGCTATGGATTTAATTCAGGGCCTTGTGCACACTAAGCAAGGACTCTACCTCAGACTTTTTTTTTAGATAGACTCTAAGTTGCTTGGTTTAACCTTGAGCATGCATTTCTCCTGCTTCAGCCTCCTGAGAAGCTGGGATTATGGGTATGTGCCACTGTGTGCAGCTTTGTCTTTTTTAAACTTCTCTGCTTTAAATGCAAATAGCTTCAAAACGCAAATAGCTTTTGTTTGTTCAAACAAAACCAACCTTTTCATTTATTCCTAAGTATTTCACATTCTCTGATGCTACTATGCATGCTATTTTTAAATTTAACTTCTCAAAAGGTAATGTTTTTCTGTTTTCAATATTTGTGGCTAGTATACAGAAATAAAATTGATTTCTATATTTCTTATTTCCCTTTTCTTTGCTAAATTTATGTACTGTTTTTTCATATTATTCTGGACATTCTAGGTAAGTAATTTTATCATCTAGAGATTTAAAAAGTTACGAATTTTCCTTTTTCTTTTTTTTCCAGTACTGCAGATTGAACTCATTCACACTGAACTACACCCCCAGCCCTTTTCAAACTTTGAGACAGGATTTCACTATGTTGCCCAGGCTGAGCTCAAACTTGTGATCCTCCTGCCTCAGCCGCCAAGAGGGCTGGTAGTAGTCACATATCACCTTTCCTAGCTTCCTGCTAAAGCTCATTGTGTCACTATTCTGTAATAGTTTTTTACTGCCTTTATGGGATTTAGCATCAGAGTTATGATGGCTTCCTAAAAGTAAGTAAAGTATGTGTCTTCTTCCTTTAGTTTCTGAAAGCACTTGTGTTCGGTAGGTGCTGTATTTTTCTAACAGTGACTGTAGATCTATCTACAATTTTATTATTTCTGCTGGGGTTTGCTTATTGTATTATAAAGCTGTGTTCTGGGGTGTATCACCGGGACTGTTATGTCTCTCTGATAAATTGATTCTTATCATTGTTGTGGTCCTTGTCTGCCTCTGGTAACACTGTCTTTCTCAAAGTCTAGTTTGTTTGAGGGGGAAAGGATGCCACCACCCTTCCCTGCTGAGGATTGATGCCTTTCCTATCTTTTTCCTCTCCTTTTACATTCAATTTATGCATCTTATTATATTGCAAATATCTCATAAAGTAGCACCTATGTGAGGCCTTATCTTTTATTGAACAGTATGATGAGTTTTATCTCAGAATTGAAGTTTGACTTCGGTTTAATACACTATTGATACGATTGAACTTAAGTCTACCATCTTTTTATCTATTCTATTTTTTTCTCATATGACCTTTGTTCTTTTTGTGCTGCTTCCTTTTGGGTGAGCTATTTTATAATTTCCCACTGGACTGTCTTCTATAGATGCTTTAGCTGTTTCTTACATGTCCATGCAGCAGTTCACGTAACTTACCATTGTCTATTTTGAATTAATATTATACTAGTTTTGGTATGGCAAACAACCTTATAAATATGTAATTCATGCTCTATTCATCTTTTATGCATTTTTTTATGTATCTTATTTCTCTATATGTTTCAGAACCTTTTGGGGACCAGTACAAAGTGGCTCTGAGCAGGATTTAATATTAACCAATTGGTTTTTCATATTTACTTGGGAGTTGTCCGAGTCTTAGGCACCTCGTCTGCAGATGGGCAGCTGATTCATAATAAATGGACCTCTATGAGTCACTGGTCACTGCTGAGGCCTGTATTGGCCTGTGACGCTGTGCCGCCTCAAGGACAAGGTGACCGCAGTTGAGGACGCCTGGCTCCCATCCCTGTTAACTTCAAGGAGAAGTTGCAGGCATCTCAGCCCTGCTGTGAAGGCCTTTCTGGAGATAACATACATAGTTCTCCTAAATTAACATAACAATACTTGGAGGAGTTCTTGAAAGGATTCCCAAGTCCCGCCCAGATTCCTGCCCAGATTCCCACATTTTCTTCAGTATTCCCCCTCCCTTATTTGTAAACCTAATAAAAACGGGCAAACCAGAAAAGTCTTTGGCTAATTCAGAGAATACAGAAGCTAGAAAGGAATTAGTCCCTCCTGGAAGTCCTGAAATCATATTCCATTGTCTCATTATTTATGCCTTCGTCCGTCCACTTGCTTGGGAGGTTGTGGGCCTGATCAGCCTGCAATAACACGGTTATTTAACATGGTCTTCGATAGAAATCAATGTGGAGAGTCTTTAAAAAACTAGGATTAGAGGTCCCATTCAACCCAGCTATTCCCCTTCTGGGTGTCTTCCCAGAAGAATTAAAAACATATCACAGTGATATATGTGCACCCATGCATTATGACAGCACAATTTATCATAGCTAAATCTTGGAAACAACCCAAATGTCCATCAACTGAGAAATGGATAAAAAAAGATGTGGTCTTTTTGTACAGTGATGTACTACTCAGCTATAAAGAAAGATAAAGTGGAGACTTTTACAGGTAAATGGACACAACTCGAGACCATACCTGTAAGTGTGCATGTGCAAACATTGCATTGTCTCCCTGGTGTGAGAAGTTGAAAGAGTAAATAAGGTCCAAAATGTAGATATTGTGAAATGGGAAGAAACTTCAAAAGGAAAGAGAAACTGGGATGGGCGAATGGAGAAAAGAAAGAAGGGAAGAGCAAATAAAAAGAAAGAAAATATTCTGTACATATGTGGTAATTAAGATAGTTATATTTCTTTCTTTTGGTCAGGAATTGAACTCAGGACCTTGTGCTTGCCAGGCAGGCACTTGTGCCACTGAGCTAAATCCCCAGCCCAGTAGTGATAATTCTAATTTCTCTTAGTTCATTGAAAAGAAAGGTTTGTGCTGATATTGTTTGGACAATTAAATACTGATCTCTTGTACTCTGAGTAACTGAAGATAACAATACGCGGTGTATTAACCATTGTTACCCTCCTATCATCTTGTTTTGAAATTTTTTTTCTCTTTAAAAGAAAAGAAAGAAAGAAAAATAAAAGGCACCAGGAAGCACCCAGGGCAGGTGAATGGCAGAGGCTGGGCAGGAGGCCTGCTGAGGAGTCCTGGTTTTCTGCATGTCCAGGCTGGGCCCTGCAGCGAGGAGCGGGCAGGTCCCGAGGGTTCCACAGTGAGTTCGCCTGGGCAGAGGCATCTGTGTGCTGCCCGGCTGCCGAGGGCGTGGTCACTACGTCTGACCCCGAGGAACTCTCCTCGCTGATGCCGATGCACTCTGCTCGGGCCAGACCCCACTTTGCAGACAAGTGCAGTGGTCTTAGTGCATGGTCTCCTGGGCCGCTCACCCACACTGGCAGTGGCTGATGGCAGAAGTTCCTCCAGGGATTAAGCTCAGTGAGCTTCAGATACAGAGCTGTGCCAGACGGAGCAGGAAATGGACCTGGCAGACTCAAGTAAAAATTTCAGTCCCAGCTACTCTGGAGGCAGAAGCAGGAGGATTACAAGTTCGAACCCAGCCTGGACAACCTAGTGAGACCTAGCTCAAAATAAAGAGAAAAGGGCTAGGGATATAGCTCAGTGCTAGAGTACCGTTGGGTCCCATCCCCAGTACTGGGGAAAGGAAAAAAGCAAAGCAGGTGACCATAACCAGGCAGCGATCTTGAAAGGGAAACTTTAGCTAGGGTAATCAGGTTTGCATACTTCTCCTATCTGGAATTTTTATGGCTCCTCACATGTCTCAGGTTGTTAGAACAGATAGTGATACACACCTTAGACAATGAGCACTGATTTCCAACATTTCCAGAGGCTCGAAGTACAGCACCAAGACCCTGGTTGTTGACTGGGGTGTGGACGTCTCCCCTTGGGACCTCACTGGCAGGGACAGGGAGAAGTCTCCTGTCTCCTCCCAGAAGGGCATGAATCCTTTGCAAAGGGCCGCCCTCAAAGCCTAATTTCCCCCCATAGGCCCTGCCTCCAGGGCCATTCCTCTGGGGTCAGGATCTGCGCACAGGACTTCCAGTGCTCGTCAGGCTGGGGCCACTGGACCCAGAGTTGGGTGGACACAGTCTCCACCCTGGCCAGGCGCCAAGACCTCCTGCCCTGCTCTCTGCAGGGAGGGCTTTGGGAAGAAGCAGGAGGATGGGTCTTCTCCAGTCCTATGAAAGCATATTTTCTCATTCCTTCCTTCTGCTTTGGTTTGGTGTTTGAGAAAGGGTCTTGCTGTGTAGTTCTGTCCGGGCTCAAACTCACTATGTAGCTCAGGCTGGCCTCGAACTTGCAGCAATCCCCCTGCCTCTGCCTCATGAGTGCAGGGATTATAGGTGTTGCCACGCCCAGTATTTTGTTCTCTTGTTTGTTACTAAATGTGCAATGTCACATCTTCTGTTGTCACCCAGAGCAATCGGATTCGCACAATACCAGCTCACCAGTTTCTGTCCAAACACAATAGTAGTTTGCTGAGCCGGAAACTACAAAAGTAATTAACCACAAAAAAAATTACAGTTTAAGTGGGCGGTTAGGAATCTGAGACATTTTAAAAAGCTAACTTTTTTTTAATGAGTAACATTTCCTAAAATATCTTGACCTTTTATAACTACACATAGTTTCATATTTAAGATGCAGTTATGCTCTGAATTTATTTTGCAGTATTTCAGATACTTTTTCTTGAGTTTTAGTCTAAGGTTAGACACATTAACAAAAGGAAAGAAAAGTAAAGCACACCTTGAAACTATAGTGTTTTTTGTTTTTTGGGTTTTTTTTCCCTTAAAACAGCAACAAAAAACACTGGGTGTGGTATCACATGCCTGCAATCCCAGAACTCTGGGAGGCTGAGGAGGGAGTATCACCAGTTTGAGCCCAGACTGGGCGACTTAGCGATTTAGCAACCCTTTGTCTCAAAATAAAAATTAAAAGAGCTAGAGATGCAGCTCATGATAGAGGCCCCACGTTCAATCCCTAGTCCTGAAAAAAACAAAACAAAACGACAAAAAACCCACCACGGGCCCAAACCATCAGAGCCAGTTTTTATTTTCTGACTGAAAGCAGGTGCTAAGGGTACCACTGCGCAGAAGTTCACTGTCTGGTGTTTTAAGTGTGGCAAACTGAGAGGAAGTCCAGCAGGCTGAGGAGGAACACACCTACGGGTTTCTTTTTGGCAAATTCACTGCTGGTCGTTTGATGAAAAAAGACAGCATTCAGGGTACATTTTTGCTGTGATGCTCCATCCGAATCACGGACTTTGTTACTAACGTGGTAGGGACAGAGGAGCGGGGTGGCCTTGCCTCGCTATCCTGAATACGTGCTGTTGTCTCCCCTACTACGAAAGACAGGTGAACGACAGAGGCGCAGAGCACGCTGACTTGCGCACTCTTCTGTGAGTGAGACCCGGGGCGTCGAGTCCTCCCGCGCGGCAGCCGTGCGGACGGGGCGAGCACTTTCTGGTTCTTTTTGGGCCCTCGGTTCAGTAGTCCCTCCCGGGTACCGACCAGCTCTTAACCATAAAGGTGGGAAAAGGCTACAGGAATGACTTTACTTTTTAGGGCCGGCTTTGGGGAAAATGGGTCCTGATTCTATGCTTCTCCTGGAGGGAAGATAAATTTCGGCTCCTGTGACTCACTTCTAAGCAGAAGGGCGAGTGAGGTGGGCAGGAGGAGCTGGAGAGAAAAGCTTTGCTTTACACGCTGCCCCTGGGGCCTTCCTTCGGGCATGGTTTTCTGAGCTTCAACAGTGCTCAGTCTTCCAAAGTGCTATCAAGAAACAATGCTATGAAACCAAGGGAAAATTCTGTTAGTCGCCAATAGATGAAAGTCGCCTGATATGTACTCTTGGACTCCATAACAATGCTTCTTGAAATTTGGACCAGGATAAAATGTCAGGCAAAAGACCAAGAAATGATTATATCTCTGTTTAAAATACTACACGGTGGCTATGTCGCGGTATTTCCACCCAGTGAGTCACCGCATAAGCATGAAAACGATGCTGTAGTTCTGTGTTTATTGGATACCATGAAATAGTATAATTAAAATACAACTGCGGGCCTCACAGTGGTGATGTAATGCATAATGTAAAGAACTGCACGATGGAAAATATTCATCAAATTGATAAGTGCCTCGAGGTGATGTGATTAGTCTTTTTTCCTGTGGTACATGCCAGGCAGGGGCTTATTCCACTGAGCTATATCCGCAGCCCCAGATGGTGTGATTACTCATGATTTTTATTTTCTGATTCTGTGACCTTGAGAAAAAAAATACAGCCTTTGTACCTCTCAGCAGCATTGTCAGCAATGAGATGATAACACCTACGTCCTGTGACCCTTGTGCCGAAGTCAATATTTAGTGCTGATTGCATAATAAACATGCAGCAATGTTCGCTGTAATAATCCCACTGTCCATATTTTTTTATTTCATGTATGTGTAGATGCAAATGTTACAATTGGAAAAGACAATAAACTACATTTAAAAAACATAACTCACATGGCCAAGCAAGGCAGTGAATTCATCCCCTCCCTTTTGAACAGGGCCTCACTGTGATACCCAGGTTGGCTTCCAACTTCTGGGCTCCGACGTCCTCTGCCTGGGATTTCTGAGTGGCACGGACTGCCCCTGCCTGACACTGCACCGGCTCATGGGGACACAGTTCTAGACTACAAATCCCAGCTGTTGGAATCTTCTTGAGTGCTAAGAATATTATGTGACTTACTGGCTATCACTTATAGATTTCTGCTGTCTGTAAAATGGATGTGCAGTGCCCTCACACAATCTATTTATTTTGTGATTAGTTTCTAGGGCTCACAGCCTTGCACGTGCTAGGCAAGCACTCTACCACTGAGCTGCACCCAACCGCCAATCCTGAGTGTGTCCCTGGGAATTGAAGCCAGGGCTTTCGAACTGAGCTACATCCCCAAACCTTTTTTATTTTCTCTATTTATTTATTTATTTTGTCTTTTTGAGACAGGGTCTCGCTATGCCGCTCAGGCTGGCCTTGAGCTCACTTTGTAGCCCAGGCTGGTCTTGAACTCTCAATAATCCTCCTGCCTCAGCCTCCCGAGTGCTGGGATTATAGGCATGTGCCACCACGCCTGGCTTTACTTTTTGAGGCAGGGTCTCTGTAGTGGATTGACAACTGGTGGTCAATTTATGACCCCCAGCTGAACTTAGTCAGCGTGGTGCTGGGTGTGGGAAGCCCACCCGGGGACTGTTGCCAGCAGCATAAGAGGCAGAACTGGAGAAGAAAAACTTGAGGCTGTTGGAAACTGAGAGAAGTTGTAAGGAGCTGTTGGTTGTGTTGGAGGAGCTCATCATGCTGGCTTTCCTGATGATTTTGGCTGTTTTCATCCTGCAAGGAGCCAGCGACCTTCTTGGCACTGAGAGGAGCTTCAGCTCACTTTGGGGAGCTCTGGTCCTCACTCTAACCATCACTTCCTGTCTCTGGAGGGGAAGATGGTGCACTGCTGGTCTCTTGGAGAAGCTTGCTGTGTTGGCTTCCCTGATGAGAACTCAGCCATCTTGATCGTCAGAGGAGCTCGGGACCTCACTGCTGCTGAGCATGGCTGTGATGTGTTTCAGGGGAGTTCTGGTTCTTATTTTGAACTTGCTTCCTAGCTCCAGTGCAGATCCCTCAGCCTGCTAACACAGATCCTTCATCCTGCTGGCACAGACTTCCTAGATTCCACCACTGACCTCTGGGCCTTTCCAGCGCAGATATGTGAAACAGGCCTGCATGAGACATTGTCGTGGGCTCTGGGCCTCCAGCTGGACTCATGCAGGGCACTGTGATGAGCTCTGGACTCAAGTAGGACGTTACTGCAGAATCCAGGCCCTCAGCTGGGTTCTTTGGTCTCTAGTGTGTGGACTGATTTCCTGTACTCTCATATATGATTCTTTGGGTGTCTACTATAGATAATCTTAGAGAGCCAGGCATGGTGGCTCATGCCCATAATCCCAGCAGTAGGAAGGTTGAGGCAGGAGGATTGTTGCGAGTTGGAGACCAGCCTGGGCTACAAAGTGAGCTCAAGGCCAGCCTGAACTGCAGAGCGAGACCCTGTCTCAAAAACAACAATAAATACATAAATAATCTTATCAAATATGTCTCTTGTATTATATTGTTTCCCCTTGCAAAATAACCCCAAACCATGACAGTCTCACTGCATGTTGCCGGGTTTCCCAGGCTGGGCTCTCACTTGCTTCTCAATCCTTCTGACTCAGCATCCTGGAGTGCTGGGGTTACAGGCGTGTGCCACCGTGCCTGGTCCCAGTCCACTTTTAATTCTACTTCTAGTATATTACAAAGGACAGACTTGATATCAGACTCTGAGGTATCATCTCTTTAGAGACAATCTCCAAGTCTGTAGGAGAAAAGAATCTGTTGGCTGGAACATAGATGCAAAATGACAGTATCTCCCAGCGTGTGTCCATTTTTGCCACAAAAATATGATGAGAACCGTTGTCAAGTGCTCTGATGAAATCCAGACATCTGCAGCATTACCGGCAGTCTCGTAAGTTTACCAAAACAGGAAGTGGGCTGTGTTGGGTTCAGATTGTTCTGTATGATTGCAAGTTATTTGTTATCTTCTGGTGACCACTACTTAATTTTCTAAAAGCTCACACATCACTCTTTGATAAATTCAGACTGGGCTGTTGCCTAGGATGGTTATTAAATTTATTTAATCTGAATTAAATGTACTTAACCTGAAAATCTCCTTCTGAGAATCTCCAATTTTCCCTCATTGAAAATTAGAATGGTAGCTCATTTCCACTATTTTGTGATCTTCAAAAATAATTATGTCAATGGTTAAATAATATCTTCTGCAATTTCTGTTTGTTCTTTGTTTTGTTTTTCTTTTCTTTTCTTTTTTTTTTTTTTGTTTTGTTTTCTGAGACAGGATCTCACTACATAGTCCAGGCTGGCCTTGAACTCACTATGTGGCCCAGGCTGACCTTGAACTTGTAGTGATCCTCCTGCCCCAGCCTCCTGAGTGCTGGTGTGTGCCACCATGTCTGGCAGTTTTGTTTTTGAAAGTCATTTATCCAGGAGAAGAAACAAGAATTATCCTTTGCTTTTTCATAGCCCCCTCATTTATCTTGACTCTGTTTGCTTACTAGTGTTTGCTCCATCCTATTCTCCCCACCTTGCGGGGGGGCCGCTGGTCTGAGAGAAGCAGCACTGACCAAGTGGCTGCTGTTGGAAAAGCCCAAAGCGCCACGACCACAGCCTGAGAAAGCCGAACTCAAGGAGACAGTGAGCTGAGTCTGAGCATCACGGGGAGAGGGCCAGCTTTTACTTTAATGTCAGGTGTCATGGAGACAGTGTGCAGTGCGCTGCTGGAACACAGGGCTCATCACATCAACACCTCACCAATCCACTCAGTGTGAACAGAACGGCTTCCATGATTTCTATGTGGCTATTTGCATATTTTATGCCGATAGCACAAGTTCCCCCGATACCTATATAGATTGTACATAAAAATGGATGATGAAGAAGAAGCACTTTAATTACAACACAGTCATGTTATTGTTGTAGATTAAAAAATGTGGGAAAACCTTAAAATTAAAATTAAGGCGTGCTCATGACACAGACTCGAGAGAAGATGTAGAAGCCGGTACTACAGCTGGAGCGAGGAAGAGGGAGAAGTCTCCAGCGGCAGCTGCGATTTGTTGCGGCAGAACAAAATGAAAACCTGTCTGTGTAAAAGCTTTTTAAAGATAATACATATTACTGCAGGCATTTTCAGAAACTACCTAGTGCGTTTCATGAGTTTCATCTGGCCGTCAAAAAAGAAATGTCAATAAGTGAAATTAGTCCCTAGAAATCCAAATGAAATATCCAACAAAAATTTTAGGTTTCAAGTGCCCTTTATTTGTTCAATAATACTATTTTTTAGCCAGATGTGGTAGTGCACGCTTGTAATCTCATCACTTGGGAGGCTGAGGCAGGAGGATCTCTATGAGTTTGAGGCCAGCCTGAACTATGTAGCAAGATCCTGTCTCAAAAAAAAGCACTATATTTTAATGAGTATGCAGTGTTTTTTACATGGTATCCATTATGAGTTGGTTTTGAAGTGATCTGAGGTTATTCCAGCTGGGATGATCCCTGATCTCTCTGTTCATTTGGAGTGACTTTGCCAACAAAGAACAGCTTTCATTTCTACCCCAATTCGTGTTGCCACATACTCCCACACAGAATACAGAACAGGGGTCCACTGGCCAGCACACCGTTATTACAGTTGTCACGGAAATAAGACGTAGGTTCCTAGTGGCTGTGCCTTGCCACTGTTTGCCAAATGCTCCAAATTCAGAGACAACCTTAACATGTTCTTGGCCAAGGAAACACAGCAAAGATGAGGAGAGAACTGTGGCCCCTGCTGCTTTGCTTCAAAGAACTTCCCCAACAACATTTTAAAAAGTTATGTTTAAGAAGACATGAGCTTGTAACGTTAGCCAACTATCAGTTTGCTTATATTCTGGCACAAAAAAGAAAACTATTTTTTAGATGGTTCTGTGTTAAAAGAAATTTTATTGGAAGACTATGAGGAAAAGAATAATATTATTTTATAAGAAGTAAAATATTTCCATGGTACCAAACAATTGTGCATAGCATAGAAACCTTTTGAAAGAATGTTAAAGAGCAATTGATTAAAAATTCAAACAACTGAAAGTACTTTAGTTTTAAATTAATCATACCCAGTTAATAGTTTTTGCATGTTTTTGTCTCAAAGCACATTCAAATTTACAATGTGGTTTCATTTCATGGACTAAAAAGTTCAGGGTATAGCATGGAAATAGATGAATCTTCTACAACTGTCAAAGAAAGATCTCAGTTATACATGGAAAAACGTTTCCCTTGTGATGGAGGTACTTAAGCTATTAGATCAGATTTCTGCACTTACAGTTTTTTAAAATTTACTTTGCTTTTCGTTAAGTGTCTTTTTGATGTGGTGCTGAAGACTGAATCCAGGGTCTCACAAATGCTAAGCAAATGCTCTGCCACTGAGCTACATCTGCAGATTAGATTTACAAGAATTTAAATCTTAGATTTATAAGAATTTTAAAACTAAAGGGCTATATCCACGATTGCTTTCTTTCATCATGTAATACATACTGAAATGACTTGTGCTCAGTGTTCTGAATTAGACTCGTGGAAAGTGTAATGTGTACAGTTATTAGAAGTGTTTAAACCAGGCACCACGGGGCATGCCTGAAATCTCAGCTCCTCAAGAGACTGAGGCAGTAAGGTCATAAGTTTGAGTTCAGCCTGGGAAACATAACCAAGACCCATCCAAACAAACAAACATTGTTCAGTACAGCTACGCACATGAATCAGCGCCTGTTCATGGACCTGTTGAAAGAAACACAAGGCAGTGGCTTTCACAATATTGTACTGTTTGCTTATCGGTGGAGTCGTGAAAGAGTTTTGCTCCCTTGTTAGCTCCAATTCAAAATTTTCTTGAAACAAGGAAATATTTGTGAAGCATTTACTAATTGATCAAAGCCAAACCCTGGCAGCCTGATTTTCCTCTCTCTATGGCAGCCGCACAGATGGATTCCACTTCCCCAGCTGCAGGCAGTGTAGGCTCCCGGTCAGACTCTCCGAGGCTCCCTCAGCACCCTGCCAGGCTACCCCAGGGGAGAAAAGGCCTGGCCCCTTCAGGTAAAAACATGCTTGACGGACCGTCCCAGTTGGAGAGTCTCCCACAAGACTCGAGGAGATGGACACTGACTCCGTTTCTGCCCTGCTCGCTCTGTCTCGCTTCCTTCCCCCATCCTCTCCGGGAGCGCTCCCCGAGACGCCAGGTTGTGCCCACCATCTCCACCTCAGGGGCTGTTTGCCAGAGAATGCAATGACCTATAAAACACACACACACACACACACACACACACACACACACACACACACACACACACTTCTCTTTTCTCTTAAGGTCCCTGTTGTTTCTTATTTTATCAGTCACTTCTTCCATATTGGCTACAAGGAGCATCTAATCTCACCACTTCCTCTGTCTAATAAGATGAAAATTATCACCAGGGTAAGCTGAGTTATCTTTAGAATATTCCTCAGAATGAGCACCAGAGACACGGTTGAGTTTGCTATCAGATTTCTGAATAGTTACAGCACATGTAACCAACGCGTCTTACCACTTCAGGTTATAATGTTGCCGTTTTTCCTGCGCCCTAGTAGAGAGTACTTACTGGGGTGAATGGCCTCAGGTGTGCTCAGAAATTTTTTACCTATGGGACAAAAATTATTGGACAGAGTTGAAAGACTCCTGACATGTCAGATGAAAGCTGTTTTCAAAATCTTTTACTGATGAAACCTGACATTGCCAGTTTTCACAGCTCTGTGTCAATGTACTGTAACTTTAAGTTTAGAAACAAGTGTGCTTCCCATCTCACCCTCGCCAGTGCTGGCATCACAGCCGCGTTGCCACCACACCTGGCTGCAGAACATTTTGGTCAAGTTCAGAGCAGGAGCCAGAATTCTTTTTTCCTTTAACAGGGGCTTTTGCCACCTACCAAATTAAATCACATTTTCTTAATTTAATCCTAAGGCTGGACAGGACAACATATGAAATGGAAAAAGGTAAGAATTTGATTTATTTACTATTTTCTGGTCTTTGTAGGAGACTAAATGCCAGATTTGGAGGGATTTTGTTGATAGATGATTTGTGGAAAACATTGCTACATATTTTACTCGATTGTATAGTGTAGGATTTTACTATAAATACCTTATAGTAAATAAGAGTGACTACTCTGATGTGTGACTCTTGCTCTAGTTTCCACAATACCCTTGCGATACTGGGTGATGGGTTCTTCTGAGCCAGAGATGGTAGAGACTAGAGTGGGCCAGCTGTGGCAAGCATGCCTGCTCCTACATCGGCAAGACTGAGGAGGGAGGGAGTCACCAAACAAAGCTGTGCTGAAGGGAGCCAGCAAGCTGTGGCTCACTGAGCAGAGAAAGCAGCATGTTTCCACGGATTTGCTGGAGTGGGTTAACATTGGGTCATTTTCCTTGGCCAGGGACACAGTTCCAAAAGATGTTTCTTGTTGTGATGACAGCGGGTGGTCACAGTCACCGAACCTTAGAAGCTGTTGAGCCTTTGGTGCCATCATCCTGTGCAAAACATCCTGACCTTTAAAAATTGGTGGGTTAGCACGGTCAGCCATGCTGAGGAACGGCTGAGTTACCCTCACAGCTGGTGTCGTCATTTTGCGTAGATGTCATGGCCTGTGATAGGGCTGGAGTTGGACGGAAGAAACACACACCAGCTGTAACGGGCAACAGACCAAGCTAACCCTGTCTCATGATATTGGACAAAACATTTCTTAAATGGTCAACAGGTCTCCATGCAGAACTGAGTGGAATTTGACTCAAGGATTAAGCCACCCAAGTGGACCGGCATAATATGAAGACAGAGGTACCAAGGTTTTTTCAGTCCCATTTAGGCATCTATCAGACCTGTACAGACCCAAGTGAAGAGTCACTGTCCTCAGAAAGAGCAGGCCCCAAGTCCCTGGGAAGTAATTCAAGAGGGGAAGACGCTGAGAAGGGTGCAGAAGGTCAGCATGAGGGTTTGTATGTATGTAGACAGCCCTTTGCCTGTCCTCCCTCCGGTGCCACCTCCTCCCCTCTCAGCTCAACTGTGCTAATCAAGCACCCCGGTCTGACAGGGCCATGTTCTGACCATCACAGGGGTCTGCAAGTCTCAACAGTGGGACCGTCGGGGGGATCTCAGTCACCTCCCTTGGCTTCTGTAGAAGCCAGTTGGTCCCAGGGCCAATACTTAATGCTTCTAATGTTAAATCATGGATGAGCCCGCTAGATCTCCCATACACCCAAACCCCGAGCGCTATGAATGCTCCCAGCAGCTTGCACCGTGACCCACCCCAGAGACAGTCTTTGGCGGAACATGAGGCTAGAACTACTGCCATAGCCCCTGCAGCTCTGGAATTCTTCTGGAATTCTAAAACACGTCACACGATGTAAACGGAGTCGACATATTTTATCAAATGCTTCTCTCCATTCTCAAACACATGACAGTGTTTCATATAAATGACTTTTCTAGCATTTAAAGCCCTGCATTCAACCTTTATTATTGCAAAAACCTATCAAAATCACTGGCTTTTACTCAGTTCTTACATCTTCTACCATATCTAAGTATTGTGTGCTATTGATATTTGATGTTGTCTTGGTCTTTTAATTTTCCTATTTCCATTTTTTTGTTCTTTTTCATCTTTAACTAATCTTACAATCATTTCTGTAATATTTCTTCAAACTTGGTATTATGTGAAGATTCACAGGAAAGGAGGTTGTTTCATCTCTCACTCTGAAGAACTTCTTGATCATCCTTCCAGTATTTCTTTCTTCCAATTCTCCTCCTCCTTCTCCTCCTCCTTTTTTTCTGCACTGGGGATTTAGGTCAGGGCCTTCACACTGCACTACATTCTGGCCCTTTTTATTTTGAGATAGGATTTTGCAGAATTGCTAAGTTGCCTAGGCTGGGCTTGAACTTGTGATCTTCCTGCCTCAGCCTTTCAGAGAGCCCAGGCTGATTCTTATCCTCTATTTGTGTTTCTTTCTCCATTATGGACCACTCCTTACCTTAATCATTTTATTTATCTGTTTTTAGGTACACAGAATCAAAGTCACAACCTCGCACTTGCCAGGCAGGTGCTGTGCCCCTGAGCGATATCCCCAGCCCATAATCCACTCCCTAATCTTTAAATGTTTTTCCTCATTTTCAGTTCCTGCTCATGGCATTCTCCCTTGGTACCCATGGGGATGAGGACTGGATCCAAGACTCCCTGTGGATGTTAAAGCCCGCAGATACCCAACGTTGTTTATGTAAAATGATACAGTACTTACATACACTCTGCACACCTTTCTCTCTGGTTTACTTGTAACTACTAACACAACATAAACACAGGTAGGTAGTTGTTTTAGTATATTGTTTAGGGAATGGTGACAAGAAAGTGTTGGAACATGTTCAGTACAGGTGCAACTAAAACAGTCTTTTTGATCCACATTTCCCAGAACCTGTGAGTGTGGAGCTCAAGCCCACAGCAGACAGCTGTGAACGTCAGCACGCGGCTGAGAGGCAAAGGCTTTGGGTTTGGGGTTCAGGCTTCACCGCTCTGGACAAGCAGCAGCGCTGCAGGCACCTGTGGGGAGAGCACCCCGCCTGTCCTCCTCCCGAAGAGCCCCTCGCCCTCCGAAGGTCTCTCAGCTCTATCCAGAAGAAGATAAGATAATACAGAATTTCTGTAGTGTTACCAAAATACCGGCCGTAGGTTACAGGTGCAGCTCCGTGGCAGAGTGCTTGCCTTAGCGTGTAAGAGGCCCCGGATTCAACTTCCAGAAATGAACGAAGATGTCAGTGATATGGAAAAATTACTTAATATGTGAAGAAACAATAGAGAAGCCCTCATGTTCCAAAGAAAAAACTGTCAATAGAGACAAACCTACAGACCCGTATGCTGAAATTAAAGGGTAAAACCTTTAAAATAATTATTTAAAATATATTAGGGGCTGGGGATATAGCTTTGTGGAATAAGCGCCTGCCTGGCAAGTGCAAGGTCCTGAGTTCGATCCCTGCTACCGCAAAAAAAAAAAAAAAAAAAATATATATATATATATATATATATATATATATATATATTAAAGAGCATGGTAAATAAAAGATGAAGAAAGTTTCTGAAGAAGTGCAAAATTCTTTCTTTTTCTTTGAGTTAGCATTTAGGTCTGTACTGAGGAGTGGGATTGCTGGGTTATATGCTAATTCTTAAATTTTTGAGGCATTATTAAGCTTTCTTCCACAGTGACAAAGAGATTTTCCATTTCCACAAGCAATTCTCAAATTCTCATCTCCACATTCTTACAGACATTGTGGGGGTGCAGATGCCCGCCGCGTGTAGGAAGACACCAACAGACACTCACTCATGCAATTCGCAAGGGGTCTTTATTATCCAGGCATGCGTGGGGCTCACTGAACACACAGGAACAGAAAGCCCCGAGTTGGGCCCGAGTAGGGCTTATAGAACAAAGGGAGGAGGGGTCCTTGCAAGCGGGGTTACAGAAGCAGAAGGCATTGGTTACTTTAAAGGGGATTTTACATTCATTGGGGGAAATAGCTATGTGGAGGTCTGGGGTTAGTGGCAGAGGTTGTTTTCTAATATGGATAGAAGTAGCCCAGGAAAGGCATATTTTACAAATTCCTTAGTCATGAGGTTTGTCCTTATCTTCACAGTTTAGGCCCTCTGGTTTACTCTGTCCTTGGGCGGCTACACATTGTAACAGCTTAACTCCCGGAAGGGGGAAAGGAGGGTGGTTTAGC
>PVLD010015697.1:0-47637 GCA_004027595.1 Dinomys branickii
CCCCCCCCCCTCTCCAGTTTGTCTGTTCATCTGGGTTGAGAGGTGGAGATAGCTATTTATATCCTAGATCTGAGGAAGTTTGGAGAAAACAATTGTCTTTTTCTTTTCTTATAGAGTCTCACTGTATAGTTTAGGCTTCTCTTGAACTCAGTATGTAGCCCATGCCTTTCTCTTGGACTGGCTGTGCTCACTGCATGTGGATTTCCTCCAAAAACACACCCAGATCCTGGCATCTCTAAGTTCCTAGGTTCCCCACTGCACCTTTGGCTTCACTCTGACATCTCACATCATCATCTCAGAGAGACCTCTCAGGAACTTTGACATTGCCACGTGTTTTACACAGGATTTCTTTTAATATCTGGGTAGAAACCTTCATGACCCTACACTCCTATATTCTCCATGCCTGAAAACACAGCAACATGAAGATAGCACTGTGGTCTACTGCCAGCTTGAGCAGTAGCCTGGACCCATTCACCAGAACAATAAGAAGTCAAGTTTCCTGCTGAACTGGTGCAAAATACTTGGCTTGATTTTTAAGGGTAGTTATTTCTGCCACCACTGTTTGCATTGCCCCAACTTCGCAGACACTTCCTCTCAAAAGACTTTCACAGGCTGTTTTACTGGGATATAATAACAAATATGTATTTGGTCTCTGAGTTCTTTGTTCTAGAATTTAATCTTTGATCCCAGTCCCTGACCCTTCAATTTTCCTGGGCATTTTGATGGACAAACAACCCTTGAATAGGGGCTGACCATCAAAAAGTCAAAATCTTAATTAAAAGCTTACAACTTTCCATACCACTGCCCACTCATTTTCTAAGAATAAGGGCTGGTAATTGAGTCATTAATTGATTATGTGTATCTTCTGAAGGTCTCATAAAACATCTGTTAGAGCTTTTGAACATATGGGGTGCCAGGAGGATGACACTTTCGGAGGAGAATAAAAGTGTAAGGTCCCATTCCTACTAACTTACCCTACCATCACGCTGTTCATCTGTACTGTTTGAATATTTATAATAATAAAGTAAAAATACAACCAAAGTGCTTTAGATCTTTAAGTATCTCTTCATCCAGCTGAGAAAGAGAAGGCAAATTGCAAAACTGGGACCTTATTCTGAAAATTTTGCTTTAAGTGAGAGATTATAATAGTTTACTATGGTACAATTTGAGTAAGAAATACCCAGTCTATTTGTTTAGCATAGTTCTGGGTGTGTCTGATGGATTTACTGAGGAGGGAATACTCGCCTTGGGTATAGGGTACAATCAATCGGCTTTTAGCTTGGATGGAATAAAAAAGGAAAAGAGAAGAAAGTCTCATTTCTGCTTCTTCTGCTCAGTTTCAGTCTCTGCCTTCCAATTTGATGTCTCACTCCAGGCTTCCAGAGCAGACTTTTGACTTCATTGTATGGACTCACATGGGCATCTGCAGTGATCTCAGTGCCATGGACTTTTTTTTTTTTTTTTTTTTTGCGGTACTGGGGATCGAACTCAGGACCCTGAAGCGCTTATTCCACTGAGCTATATCCCCAGCCCCCTGCCGTGGACTTTTGACTACATCCTTTAGACATTTAGTATGCAAATCGGCTTTTTGCAATCTTTCACCCCTGACTCTGCAGGGAGCACTGCAATCCTACCTTGTAAATCTTTATGCCCATCATATATTAAATATAGCTTATATTAATTCTATTCTTCTAGTGAACACTAACTTATATAAAGACTTGTTGATGGAATTGAGCTCTAACATAGTTAAGTGCCACCCCCAGAACTAATCACGTGGTATTGATTTACACAATATTGAAGATAGTGAAAGAAAATGTACATAGGCATTTGGACACAAAAGCATTTTGTGTTGCAAGATGAGTATATGAAAACAGATTTGGGTTTTTTTTTTTTTATCTTACATATAGACCTTTCTCCATGGTGCATTTAAGTATTTTTTTATGGAAGAAGTTATTGATTTCTTTCTTAATGGTATGTTAAATTTTGCATGTATTTTCTCAATGTCAGTTTTTAAAGTTGGTCTCAATGAGAAACTTGAAATATAAAACAAATTCCAGCCTTTGAAAAAAATACAAAATAATTTTCTACTTCTAGCATTAGAATGACATCTATTTAACTGATACTTACGTTGTTTGAAATGAATATGCATAAAGCAACATTTAAGGTGTATATACACTAATTATTATAACTTCACCATTTAAAACAGGCAAAATAGAAGAGAAGTGACAAATAAAAAGAGAACTATTAAAAAATCATATAACTATAAATTTTAAAAGCCAGAAAAATCACAAGACTACATATTTTTGGTAAATTTATGCCAACTAAACTTTGATGAATAACAGAGTTAATCAAAGAATTCAAGATAAAATAAAAAGCTCACTCAGTTGGAATAGGAATATGTGTTTCTTCAGTAATCAAGAACATTGCTTTTATGAAATATACAGAGTCAATTTAATTTAAATCTACAGTAAAGGCTTCACAAATTTTCCAAATAAAGGGTCAGATACTAAATATTTTAAGTTTGAGGGCTACATGGTTCTTGTAAGTTTTTGCTTCATTTACTGCAATGCAACTCTTCCAGTGTAGCAGCAAAGATGGCAATCAATAGTAGATGAATAAGTATGAATATATATATATATATATATATATATATATATATATATATATTCAAAGAGTTTGAAAAAGGACTTACTAAGGTCATAGTTTGCCAAACTGTGAACGTTATTAGAGATTTATGACCAATAAGGTTACATAAAATAGTGTTGATATTTAAATTCCTTTATTAACATGAGATTATATCAATTTACTAAGCAGAGATGATTTGCTTCCTCTTCCTCTTTCTTGTCTGACAGGAACGCACACACTCGGTGAAGCAAGATAAAGTGCGCACAGATGATTCTGTGATGGCCGTGGATTGTAGAACGAGGTTGTTGTCTTTGGCAAAATATCTTGATCAGATTTGCTCTGTCCCATCTCATGATTAATTTTTCTGGCATAAAATGAAAAATTGGAACATTTAAAAGGAGATCCACTGTGGGCTTGACCCGGCCCTCAGCGGAGCCTCACCGGAGTGGAGCCGTGCCTCCGAAAGAGGTGCACCAAGGTGAAACCTGGTGGTTCGCGGGGTAACCCCGCCGACTCGACTGGACCGTTGGCCTTGAGGGCTTGTCAATGGGGGCTTGACCATGGTGAACCTACTTCCCTGTCTCTGTACTGTCTTTGAGCAAAGAAGCTTTTCCACCTCCCGCCATAGCAATCTGTGTACACCCATATTTGTTACAGCATAATTTGAAGCAACCACGTCTTCTCCCAATTTGAGAGCCCGAGGGAGTAAATAAACCGAAAAATACAGTTATTATCAGTGTTAAGATGACTAATTGGGTGGTAGAACAATGGAGATGAGGGTGGAGAAAATTGATTAATCGAACGAGCCATCATCTTTAAAACTGAACAACAAATTGGAAGATAACATTATGCAATACAGCATCCAATATTAATCCCCTACTATCTTCTCTATAATTCGATATTTCCTTAATTGTTTTTGTGTTAACTAATGCGAAGATAACATCATGTAATACAGCATCCAGTACTAATTCCCTGCTGTCTCCTTTATAATTTTGTGCTTCCTGTATTGATTTTGCATTATCTTGGTTTGTATGTCTCCATTCTGCTGTCTTTTAAATAAATAAATAAATAAGTAAGTAAGTAAGTAAGTAAGTAAGTAAGTAAGTAAAAGGAGATCCATGATAAGTGGTATGGTTTTTATAATGAAGGGATTGGTATTTTTTATTATCTAAAAGGTCAAGAGAGTATAATAAAAGTAAAGTAATATTTCTCAAAGAATGATTGATCTATTATATTACCTACTGACTAAAACTATGTTTAGAATATGATTGAAGTAACAATTTTAAAAACATAACTTTATATGATATTAACAGTGATCATTTTCTTCATGTGCTTTTAAGAACACAAATATTTTGTATGTTCACTACGGAAAACTTAGTGTGTCTTTCTGGTACTACAGTGCATGCAACAATCTGGAAAGAAAGGGGGTTCCTGATGTCTATAAAGCAACCATCTATAACACACCAGCACAAAATTCTCTATCTTGTGGAGGCAGTCCATCTTCCGAAGCAGGTTGCTGACATTCAAGGGACATGTCCAAAGTATCTTTCAGAAATAACCCAAGGAATGACTTTGATATTTCCTCAAGAGATGCAGTGAAAAGCTGTAAAAACCCTAAATTTTCACAGGACTAGGACTACCAGGGACAACCCAGCAAGTCTGCCTAGCTTGCCAACTAATCCCGTCAAACTCAGAGAACCTGTACAGAAGGGAGAACCTTGGGAGAGAAGGGAGAACCTGGGAAGGCATGGTAATTATAAAGCCAGCTCCTACTGAAACATCTGAAGAGAACAAACACCCAGAAAGAGAAAGCTACTCCTAGAAATTTCTAAAAGACCTGAGGCTCCTTTTCAAAAAGCAAGATAGCAATATGCCCAGGTACAGATAAGTAAGTTCATTAATGTCCCTGTCCCACCACACATTAAGTGGGCACCTTTATTGAGACTTCTATTTTTAATTAGAACCATAATATGTATAATGTTGCTGGGGCTGTAGCCCTCAGGAGTCTGTCTAATATCCTTCTTTGCTATACTTTCTCCCTCCGCAGAGAGCATGGGAATCTCTAATTGCTGTACCTGTCATAATATATTCATTATGCAGATCAGGAAATATTCTGACCTGCTCCTTATCATATTTTGGCTTTATATCTTCAAACTAACAGTAAAGTATATCCATATGAGGTTTCAGATAGTGATCTATACTCTCTCAACAAATTCACCAAGCATACTCGCATGGAACAGGCAGGTGCCTACAAACACTAATTCTTTCTTGTCTTCTGACATTTTTTCCTTCAACTCAGGAAATCAGCCACAGTATCACCAGTTAACTGGAGAGGACATAATCCCTGGTAGGGATTACCTTCACACCTTTCATGAAGAAGCAGCTGTACGAAACAGAAACTATGCAGCATAAAAATTCACAGGGATTCATGTCTCTCAGAGGCAAATCAAGCAGAAGACTAGGGTGTGGTAAACTGGCAGGGCAAGTGGACATGATATATTGGTAATGGAGACTCACCAAAGGCACAGAAAAATAATTCCAAAATTCTGCACCCGTCATCAATCAGAGAATGCTCTCTTTGGTTCTTCTTATGAAAATTCAAGAAGGTTTTCAGTAGGGCTGTCCTGCCTGATATCAGCCCGAGGAGTGAGATACACAAGAGAGGCAACATTAAACTCGTGACCACTGGGATTTCTCTTTCACTGTGGTCCAAAATCATCCTTAGTGTACACTGCTTTTTACCCTTAATTGGCCTGTACTTTGTCTCTAGATCATATTTCTGTTCTTATGTTTAATAGATGTAAAACCTTTTTATCTTTATTACTTGTCTTTTCTAATTCTTTGTTTTGGACAAGAAGAACCTAGAAAAAATCTCTAGAAGGAGTCCCCAGATCCCAGTAACAATTTTATTTATTCTTTTCATGTTACAGTGATGAAATACCTAAGATAAGTTAAATATACAAGAAAGACAGGTTACTCTAGCTCAGTTCTGGAGGTTTATTGTCCAAAAAGCACAATGAAAGTTCTGTCGAGGACCCCACAGCATAAGGCAGGAGTACATGATGGATTAAGAGATCACAACATGAAACTGGAAAGATAAGCATGGTCACCTTCCTCTCATACAAGCTTGCTCTCAAAAGCTGAATCTTATCCTTGGAGAGCTATTTTAATCCTTTCTAAAGGTAACTTCTCCAGTGAAGTAGAGAGCTCCTCACCAGGCCTCAGCTTTTAAAAGTTTCATCATTTCCCACATGATCCCACAGGAGATCAACCTTCTGCCACCTTATGCTTTGGGGAGCATATCCAAACAAGACATCCAGAAAATACCGAGCAACACTTTCAGGTATGAAAGAGATTTTAGTAAAAATCATATAATTTCTTGAGCTAATGAAATCAAAAGTACATGAATAGGAATGAAGAAATTCAAATTTTTGTGTAGAATAAAAGAACCTGAAAGAGTAAATAAAATCTGAATGGTACAATAGATATTGTGAGAGGAAAAGAAATGCTCAAAAAAAAAAGTACTGGGATGAGGGAAAGGAGGAAAGAAAGAAAGAAAGAACAAACAAAAGAAAAAGAAAGAAAGAAAGAAAGAAAGAAAGAAAGAAAGAAAAAATTTATATATATAAATACATATCTACATATATATGTATATACACACACGATAGCTAAAATAATTGTGCTGCTAATTTCTATTGGTTTATTGAAAGGAACAGCTAGTGCTTAATTTTTTGACCAAGTTTGCATGCTTATATCTTGTAATCTGAACAACTACTCTGAAGACAACAATATGAAGTATAACAACCATTGTTGAATTAAAAAAAGAATAACAATTGGATAATACCTAACATTTTGAATAGTGTTAGCTGTAAATTTCACCAGTAGCAGCAAATAGTAAAATGTAAATACAGACCAGAAAAAAATTTGTCAAATTTACCTTTTGATCCATTGTTTGACGTGGCAGAAAAGGCACTCATTTATCCTTCTTGCCTGTATTTGCAAAGTCTTGATGAAATTTCATGTGACAAACATTATTTCTGAGATAAACTTAGGAGGATCCACTTGAAATTCTACACAAAAACAAGCCCACATGCACACACACATTTGTTTTTATTAAACACAATAGTGATGGAATCATGTATTTTTAATGGTTTAACAATGTTATTGTCACTTAAGGAAATAATCTTTATCAGGAGATTTTTTCATTTAATTGGATGAAGGTGCTATAATTTTTAATCAAATATTGTTTAATATTGGTGCAAAAATGGAAATATTAAGCATGTAATAATTAAATTGTATAAAATGTATCCAGTTATAATTTTATATTTATTTAAAAGAAATGAAAACCAAATGAATGCTATTACAACAAATAGCTGACTAATGCTAATCTATTAAGACCTTATAGGAAAATGATTTAATGTATAAAAACCATGAATATTTATGTAATCAAAGTAAACTATGTCCTTTGTTTTTGTGATTTTGGAAACTATGTCTTTTGTTTTTGTGGTTTTAGTCAAATTTTATTGACTAATATGAAAACTCAATTTAATTTAATTGTTTAAATATAAGAAATTAATTCTCATTACTTATTTTACCTTCAGAATATCAATCTCATATTATCATATGAGCTATTTTCTTAGAATTGTCTACAATTCATTCGTAGACATTTTGTTTTTAGAATTGAATGTACATAGTGTCTTTCACTTGTAATGCAAAATCTCAAATTTTCCTTTAACTTCAAAGAATTGGTATTGTTATCCCTTCTCAAGTTACTTGTCATGAAATGTAGGCTTATGCAAATATTCAAGATAAAGACTTTGAAGGTCTGGGGATCAGTTTCACTAGGAGAGTTCATGTCTAGTATTAGCAAGGTCCTGAATCTCCCGTACCTCAAAAACAATAGTCCTAATGATATTAATTATAACATAAACATTTTGAAAAATATAAAGTGACAGCAAAAGTATAATTTCACCTAAATTTGATTAATTAAACATAACATTGGCTAATATGCTGTAAAGCAAATATGAAGACTCCTATACACACCAGATAATATTTTGCATAACTGCATGTATACTAAAGTATAGAAAAATGCTTATTATAGAAACTTAAGAAAACTATAAATTTCTCACACTCTAAAGCACATTAATGCAATAACAACCCTTATGGATTTAAGTTGGAAATTTAGTATTGCATTGTTCAAACTTGAACATTCACAAGGGATGATAAAAATATGTAGCGAATATTGATGTAAGAAAATTTATTACAGTAAAAGACATTATCATTAACTCCCTTAAAATACTCTTTCTTATTGTGAACACATCCCATTGCTCTTGTCACTTTCTCAAGCAGTTCTTGAAGTCCTCTTTGAGTGTCATGTAAAGCATGCTAAATAATACAGTGAACGGTGCTGACACGTGGCACCCTAAAGAAAGGTAGGCTCTTAAATAGATATTGCTGTGTTCTCCACATTTTTCACTGGATCTCTACTATGAGAATTATGGCTCTTAAAACTTAAAACTTCAATCAATTTAGGACTATAAAGCGGCCACGTTGATGCAATTAAAGACACAAAAAATGAGTACAGAACTGCTTCAGAAAATGGTAAGAACTATAGCATCGCTATTTTTGAAGTGTGGGTGTGTATCTGAGGAGGATTAGTGCGTGTGTTTTTGTGTGATAAATTTTTAAATTACAACATTCGGTGTATATAACCATAGTTAATATATGCTCATTAGATTTATTTTGTATTGGACAATTAGAATTGTAAAGCTTTTTCATCAGGATTTGTTTCTCTTAAACATTTCTTATTTAAAAACATGATGGAAAAAGAAAAATAAATAACCTTGAAATACCTTGATTTCATGTTTCTAATAGAGTAATATCCCTCAGAAGATAATTGAAGAAAGTAAATATTACATTTCTTTATCTGATATACAAAAATATTATACATTTGTGGGCTACTATGAGATACTCAGATGCATGTACGCACTGTGTAAAGTTTAAAGCAGAGTAAACATATGTTTATTCTTTAACTTTTATCATTTCGATGTAAGTACAGCACACTAGCTGATTGTGCCACTGGAGTTGTTATCATGGCTTCATGGTGAAAACTTCCAAAATTCTTTCTTGTAGCCTTTGAATTATGCAAAATTTAGGCACTGCATTACCCTTCTCAGTGGTCATTTTACTGTTCACATCGGAACTTATGAATCAATCAAGCTTTCCTTATCCCTTCTGCTCCCCTACCTTCCACTTTCTGTCTTTGCCAGCATTCTGTTCTCAAACCCTATGAGACCAATATGTTTAGGTTCTTCCTATGAGTGAGATGATGTAGTGCTTACTTTTCTGTGTAGGGCTATCTCACTTTGTTAAGTGATCCCCAGTTCTGTCCATCTTGCCTCAAATTATAGAATTTCATTTTTCATGGACAAATTATAATGAATATACATATATATATATCTGTGTGTATGTGTGTGTGTGTGCGTGTGCATGTGTGTCTCTTGCTGCAAACAACATAGTGCAGATGTCTCTTAAGCGTATTTATGCCATGTCCTTTTTACATGCACCAAAGGATGTGATTGCTAAGTCATATGCTACTGCTACATTTTTTAAAGCCCTATATTGTTTTTCATTAAAAAGCAGTACAAATTTACTTTCCCACCATCAGTGTGCAAAGGTTCTCTGTCTTGGCGTCTTCTACAGCAGTGTTTGCATTGGTGTTTATGACAGTAGCCTTCCTTATGAGAGTAAAGTGATATTTCATTATGGCTCTTAGCTGCATTTCCCAGATTATTCGTGATACTGAACATTTTCCTTGCACTTGTTATTTGGAGATTCTCTTTTTAACCAGTAATAATTCTGTCCAGTTAAATTCTTTTTCTTCCTCATTCTCTGCTGTGAAATGGATTGTGTGATTGATCCTGAAATCTGTACTTAATCTGCATTTATAGATAATTCTCAATACGAACAGTCTGAAAACTTCAGATACTTAAATTTGACTTTCATCATGCATTGCGTACTAAATCAATCTATCTCTACTTATTAAACTATCACTTTCTTTGTCTGCATGAATTTTGTGCTTGTCTTTATCTTCCTTAACCTACATATCATACAAGATAACAAAACAACTTAAACGATAAATAATAGTTTCACAAATCTAATGAAAAAATGTCATTATATCCTCTGTTTTACAGAGGATTTTTAAATTGAGATACAATAATTGTAATCTTTGTTGTTTTTATTACAAGAACTGAAGATGGGACCAAAGTCTAAACATCAAATCTGGATAATAAGTGTAAGTACTGTAACATCAACCATGAGTGTCTTTTGTACGTTGGGAGTTTCACACACTTCTATCATGGTAGACTGCGTAAAGCAATAGTCTCCTTATTGTGACATGAAGAACTACAGGTGATTCCTCCACTCTGTTTTGATTCCATTTTCTTAGTCCCCCATCCCTTTTTTCGAGACAGGCTCTCAAGTTGTAGTTCAGATGGGCCTGGAACTCACTATGTAGTCCAGGTTGGCCTGAATTCACAGTAATTTTCCTGCCTCAGCTTCTTGATTGCCAGAATTATAGTCATGAGCCATTACACCCAACTCTTAGTCTCCTCTCTTCCCTGGAAAATCTCAAATTATTTTCTGAATTGTACTTAAAATTTTCTACAAATATGTTCCGTTTGAGAACTAACATCCATGTTGCAAAGTGGAATATATCAGTTTATAAAGTTACAAATTAAATTAAGTGAAAGCATCATAAATTATATTTGATAATAAATTATTTGTTATTAAAACAGTAACATTTGTCACCTTTAATGACAAGTGATCTATACATGATTTTGTAAATGTATTCTTCTTGTGAAACATTATAAATACTATATCATAAGGAAATTAATAACACTACACTGAATTCTTTTTAAAACATATTTTTTATTCTCTTTTGTTTTATTTCCTGAGTTTGACCTGATTCTATTTCACTTGTCACTGTTAATAATTGAAGTGGGTCCTAATGTGAGTAGCTGCAATAGAAAATGTAAAGATTTTTCTTCCCTTAAAATACAGTAGATCATGATAATTATGTGATGAAGGGAGGGGAATGTTTTTCCATTGTATGAGTATGGGATGACTGAATTTTTATAGGGAAAAATTGAGACTACATAAGTTTCAAGTATAATTCAGTTTCATGTCCCTAGGACTGAGATTTTTAGAATATTTAAAATAAGATATATTCAAGCAGAAGAAATGAACCACATTTCATGATTAATCAGACAGAACACAGATCTTTTTGACTATAAGTAAGTTGATAGTAGTATTTTTGTAACAGGCTGATGAAGTCTATGACCCAGACTCCAACCTGTCTATGGAATCTTCTGGAAAAATAGCATAAGTATTGATTACAAAGTAGGATTATTGGTCCACTCATCTACACAAAATGCTTATTGTTTAGTGCCAGATACCGAAGTGGGTTTTACTTAATATTTTTACATTAATCTTCAGAATTTTATAAAAACTTGATCTTATTTTATTGTTTAATTTACATAGTTAAATATTCTTTCATTCACTAAATTCAAAATATTTAAGTTAATAAAACAGAGATAAAATAAAAATATTCTTAAGAAACCAATATCATTTTTTGTATAATAATGAAAGATTATTAATGCAAAGATATGTATTCAAATATGTGCTATCATATATATTTTTAAACACTCTACATTTATTGTTGTCTATACATGGGTTGACAGAAAGGTGAAAAAGAAGAAAAGTGACTACCGCGATAACTGACAAATTTAGTATTGATGTAGAAACTTCATGCTGTTTTGGGAAAGTAAAAACTACTCTGGTATCTGGCATTAAACAAAAATTTGCCAATGTGAAAAATTTTGCTAAGTAATAATCTTTAAATATTGTTACAACTCTATTCAATTTAAGCCAAATTAGGTATAGTAAAAATCTGAAAGTTTAGTCATATAGCAAAATAGCTAAACCTTCTGAAAATATGTAGTTCAGAACAGTGACTGGAAACATAATTTTCTTTAATATTATTGAAGACAGTTCTGCTTTTTACTTGTCATTCCTATAAAACAGTGTTCACTGTATTGTACATCAAGCAAGGAAGTGGAGTCAAGGTCAGTAAATTCAGCTGGAAATAAAAAGGAAATGTAGAAATACAGACCAAAGTCAGGGGAAATCCAATACTAATTATGTTAAATTATGACATCACTATTATTTAGTTTACTGTTTTGATAGCTAAATAACTAACTAAAGTATTATTTAACCTCTTTTACTGATTTTCTGGCTACTTGGTTCCTGTTAATGAATTTGTGGAAATGCAAAGAAACACAGTTAAAAAGAAAGGAGGTAGGCATAGGGACTTCTTGTAGAGTGCATAAGAGATTCCATCATGTTTGAATAAAGAACATTATTTAGATGACATAAATCCAGATTGGCTTTCCTTGCTTAAGGAATTAGGTCAGATCAGGATTAGCATTTACAAAGTCTGAATACAGTTGATTTCTTTAGAACAGAGCTTGGTAGTTTGAAACAATGTGTGGTGTAAAAAATTCCTGTGAAAAAAAATCTATTCTTCAGTTGGTGCAAATATGTTAAATAATATTGTCTTTGAAAATAAAAGATTATCTTCCTTCACTTTTTAATAAATGTTAGTTTCATTGCTTCACAACAAGCATGCTTCCTGTTCCCAGTTAGCATAAAAGCACTGAGTTGTCTGTGCATTTCTTATTCTGCTTGGATACATAATGTTGAGTATCAAATATTTTCCTAATTAATAATACTAAAATATAATGTTACCAGACTTATAAAACAAAAAGTGTGTCTAAAATATAGATGGATAGTAATTACAGTAAATACATTCATTTTCTTTGAACAGCCAGACTAAATCTGTAATCTCTTGATCTTCACAGCTGTTTTTTTTGTTGTTGTTTTGTTTTGTTTTTTTTAGCTTCTGTCAATCTTGCTTTGGAATGCACACTGACCCAGTTTTAATAGTTGATCAGCTTCTTTTCTTTCCATTTTTTCCTTCCAATATTGAGTGCTATTGCCAGGGAATAAGGCAGCCTAAACAAGAACACTAGCACTGAGCTACCTCTTCAATCTGATTCATTGACTGTTTGATTGGTTTAGTTTAGAGACACAGTCTCACTATGTTGCCCAAATTGGCTTCACATTTGTGGCCATTCTACTTCACGTTCCCAAGATCATCTTTATTTCTGATGTTAAGGGGCATGGCATAGTCAGACCTGAGCCTCATTTGTCACAAAAGACAATTGTTAAATAGAAGTATGAATTTATGTGATAATACTAAGTCCTGAGATTTTTATACTTATTCTCAATTTTCTGTTATAGCCATTTTGAAATCAGAGTGTGGATATGTTGAAACACAAACATGTAGCTAGAATTTTAATAATAATTTGTTATGACCAAGCTTGGCATGATGCTTTTATTCCATTTCTTGTTGAAACATAAAGATAAGTTTATTTCATTCTTCCATAGAAATGGAAAATTATTCAGTATTATTTTCCCCTCTAACCTCTAAAGTTAGCTCACCAACTCCAGTGTTACTAGTGATTGTATTCTGCCATGGAAATTTGTTTAGTAATAGTAATGCATCTAGTTATTAGCACAATAAATATTTTTGAGGAGTTCAAATTTGAATATGGACTATGAGGGTTCAAATCCCAGGTTTACAATGATGTTTTTACGACCCTATGCAGCCTACCTAACCCCAATCTGTATTTATTAGTTCATCCACAATAGAGGTTAAACACTGGAATTGGCTTTCAACCATCAACAGATTCAGTAGAGTAATATATAATTAGTGTCAGCACGTATTATGTAACAATGCTTTATGTTAAGGACATTCACATCCACGCTCATAGAAACCTAATATTGTCTTCAATGTAGGTTGTATTTTTCTTCACTTCTACATGAGGAAACTGAAGCATAAAGATGTTAAATAATTGTCCCAAGAAAATAGAAGCTACAGGTAAAGATTTATTTTTATATTTTAAACTAATTATTATTATAACATAATATCATTAGGTCCTATTCACAAACATATAAGCATTGTAGTTATGTCCCTTAAAATTTAAAAGTTATTATCTAAATGCAATAGTTGGGAAATCCATAGAGTATTTACTTATGTAGTCCTGTTTAGAAAGAAATTTAAAGCGATTAGGGAGGGAAGAAAATCATCCATTTAATACATGCTAAAATTAAGACATAAGACTGCCATGATAGAGATTCTCACATTTCTATTTCATTAAAAATGTCTTTCATTGTGTATCATATTGCAGCAGAAAATAAGTGAATTTTGAAGTAAATAAAACAATACAATGATTAAAAGAAGCTAAGATACTTTATGAACGAGAAAATGGGTTGAACTGAATATGACATATGATAAGAGACAAAAGTTAAGAAAATGAATAAATAAAAGAGATTCATTCATATCATTTACGTTGAAGTTTGAAATTCTCTACAAAATAGGAATAGCCAAAAAGAGTTTATATAAGAATTTTGAAAACTATCATAACACAATTCAAATATTTTATATTCCACGTTTACTTCTTTACCCTGCAATTTTTGCAATGTTGATTTCCCAGGGTATCACCGAATACATAAAACAAAGGACAGATTACCATTATAATCATTTTAAGACTTCATAATAAAAAGTATACAAGAAATATAAAAATTAATACTCTGCATATCAAGTGTGAATATTTTCTGCCTAGCGCACAAATTCCTTCCATTTGGAATCACTGATATTTATTTCACTTCTCCTGTTCCTTGAAGGAATTTCACTACAGGATTGCGAATATGTTATTGTTTATCTGGTGTGTGTGCGTGTGTGTGTGTGTGTGTGTGTGTGTGTGTGTGTAAGCATGTGCGGGGGTCTTTTAGGTTTGGATTTTATTAAGTACACTAACTCTCTGTAAGCATTTAAGAAAATATTCTGCTTCCCACTTGGTAAATGACATTTAACCTTTCTGCCACTATAAAAACCAGTAATATGTGACTGCTATGGAGTATTTGAGTTCCTCCTTCCTGGGAAACCATCCAAATCACACGTGCAGAAAGTGTCACCTGGGAAGAAGAACTTTTCTTTTTCTTACTGTTTTTAAAAAAAATTCCCATAAAATTTGCTTCCATAACATATGTCCTATAGTCCTAGGGGACCATTTATTATAAGAAATCTCCCTGTCTCCATCCTTGCTGCTTTTGCTGTGTCTGTATTACTGATTTTTCTGGCCATTAAAAGTAAAAACTTTTGCAGAACAGCCTGGTCTACAAGGTGAGCTCAAGGCCTGCCTGAACTGCACAATGAGACTCTATCTCAAAAAGACCCAAAAAAGTAAACACCTAAAAATAAATTTTGAAAATTAAAAAAGATAAGTAAATAAAAAGATTCAGGGCTGGGGATATAGCTCAGTGGAATAAGCACTTGCCTGGCAAACACAAGGTTCTGAGTTTGATCCCCAGTACCACACACACACAAAAAAGATCCAAAACCAAAAGTTGAAGAAGGCAATGCTTGTCCATAACAAATGACAATTAAAGTCAATTAAGAAAAAAAAATTGGTATTTAAATAATTCAACATTTTCATAATTAAAACTGCAATTTTCAAATATTTTCTTCAAGAGCATATGAAATAGCTTATGGCTTTGCTAAATTTAGTTCAATATCATTGTTAGAGGATAAAAAGATGACTGACATAGTTTAATTCCATTCACAATGCCAGGTGTGGTATAAAATGCTTGATAGAAATCAAATAAAAATACTATTTGAATTCTTGTTGCTAAATTCATTACATTACATTAGTACTGAATCTAACTCACAGTTTACTATCTCGAATTTAAGAAGACATAAAATCTAAGACCAACATCAAATTAAATTCTCCAAAATTTTTTGGAGGTAACCAGCATTAGACTATTTTCTTTGGATGGTATAGACCTGTTTCATATTAATTTCATTACATAAACAAAAATTGGCATACTTTGTTAGATTTTTGAAACGTAATATGTGTCTGTGTGTTTGGACATATGCATGTATGTTGAAAGTAGACAAAAGAGTTAGTAGCTAAAATATAAAATTTAAATAAATCCTGTTCTCACTCAATATTGTGCCCTGCAGGATGATTTTACTTTGCTAGCAAGGTTGGGATGTATGTGGTCAATTGTATGCTAAACAGGTATCATTCGTTTGCACAAGTTTCACTTCTATAAGAAGAAATACTGAAGATCTGCTTGTGCAGGTGGTATTTTCATAGAAATTATTTCTAGAAACAACGTAATAACCTTTAGGCATTCTGCCTGACAAAAGAGGCCACACTGTTTGGTTTAGTAAAGATGCCCTAAACTAATACTCTAAATCATTAAATTATTAGTGTCACAATTAATAATAAGAAAAATACATTGTTTACTGTTTGATATTTATTGCTAAAAGTTTATAATTAATATTAGTTAACTTGTTTTATTGTTTTGAAAACAGCAAAAGGTACAGGAAGAAATGTTAATGTTTTAGAGAAACGAAGTATGGGAAGATGATTTTGTTTTTTGTATGTTTTGTGTTGTTTTGTTTTTATTTGGGAGGGGGAGTCTCATTATGCAGTTCAGGCTGGCCTTGAGCTCACTTTGTAGTGCAGGCTGGTGTCGAACTTGCAATGATCCTCCTGCCTCGGCCTCCCGAGTGCTGGAATTACAGGCGTGTGCCACCACGCCTGGCTCTTGTGTGTGAATTAGTACTTCTTTCCTTGTCCTATTCTTTCCCTTTCCTGAAACATATGCTGACAAAGACAGAATTTAATGACTTCTAAATGTATCATTCTACAGACATGATGTCTTTTCTGATGTCACATGGACCAACCACAGATATGACAGCTGACTGGAGAATAGCAGAAGTAGGGACACATTCTTTTTTAATTTTTATTTTAAAGAGAAAAACAAGAAACAATGAAACTGAGCAAAACAGATTAGTAGACAGTTACAATAGTTGATAGACTGTGTGTTGTTTTCTGGTGGTAATCAGAGAACAAGATATAGGCATGATATCTTGTCTAAAGAATATTAGCACAAAACATTTTTTTCAAGGAACTGAGAGAAGCTCGCTGCATTACTGTCTTCCCTATCTGGTGTATCGATATATTATTTCTCCTTTTCCCTTTCTTCCTTTCCCCTTTCCTCTATCACAGTTTGTGTTTGCATCTGAACACTTTCTTTCCAGTTCATAGTAGCTCTTCTACTTTTCAGACCCTATTTTCTGTCACACTCTTAACAGTCTTTCTCAAGTAAAAACATGATTAGTTCAATAATTTAGCATGATAGTAACATCTAAAATCATAGCATTATAACTAATAAATACAGGAAAATATCTAAAGGTTATTTTAATATTTTCTTTTGTTTCTGTTCCTCAGAAACCATTCTCAAGCAGGATATATATATACACATACATACATACATACATACATACATACATACATATCTCCACACTTGTTTTATACTTAATGTATTTCAGTGAACTTTCTAGGATTGATAAAACTGATATGAATATTTTTTTCTGACACAATAGCAAGTCGCTAGGGTATGAGGAAAAGTGTTTTTAAACACATTTACTAAAGTTGTATGGCTATAAAAATATATTACTCCTAAAACTGAAAAGGGATATTCTGCATATAGTACCCCCCAAGGTACCATTTGTCTTTAGTGTGTGAAAAACTAAACACCCTTTTGCCTTTGTTCACCACTTTCCTTGGTTGCTCCTTGAATTGCCCTTGTCCCTCATAAGTAACAAATTAAGTAATGCATAATTATGTGACAAAATCATCACAATATGCTCACCAGAACAGAAACAGGGTTTGTCTAGCTCTGTATGTGCTCTGTATGTGGTATTATGACTTATATATATTGTTAATTTTTATGACAAAATAAAGCACGTTCTGATTATCAAATAACAACAGCAGTAAAAGCCAAGGGAAATATAGTTTGGTAACAGTAAAGATATGGAAAATGCTTCACTGTAGTCCTCACTTTGGAATGCCATAGCCAGCATCAAACCTTTATACTCTAAAATGATATATGGGAGTCTTCTGGAAATACATGTACAGGAATGAATTAAGATTCAATTTTTAGATATTCATCATTTCTTTAAAAATTCACATTTATATATATCCTTGAAAGGCACAAAGATTGTCCTCTAGAGAATATTAGATATTTAATTGTCTTAATTTGGTTGTATTAAAGTCTGACAAGCTTGCAACTCCTTATACGAATCCCAGCACTTCTTCCATGGACAGAAATAAAAGCCAATATAATATTTCACTTACTTTTTATGTCTAATTGATTTTTTTAAATATAGATTATGCAACTGGATTCATTTTGGTTTTTTTTCACAAAACTTTGACAGACTTTGGGAGAGATGACTATTATTTTCAAGAAACTTGGTTGTTTCAGCATACTTTTAAGAAATTGATGTTACAGTTTTAGGCATCTTACACAATAAAATCAATGAAGTTAAATTTTAAAAAGTATAACGACAATGAATTCATTTGACAAGTACCTGAACTAAAAGGGTGACATCATGTTTCATGACTAGCTTTGTATGTAATGGATATAAAGTAGGAATTATATCCACAGGATAGTTTTTTTTAATATGGAAAATAATTTTAAATTATTTAAATTTGTTTATTTAAGAAATCTTAAATAATCAAGAATTTAAGAGGTAGAGCCTCTTCATATGCATACAATCAAATTAGCATGCAAATAAACAGCAGGACACAAACAATTAGGTCTATATAATCACTTCCATTTGCTGCTTATAAAACACCACCTTCCTGACTGCACCTAGTAAAACTAAACAAGTTGCAGAATACCCAGTAACAGATCCTGACAGATGAGTAGTTGGGAAAGCGGAAACACCTGGAGAACATTCCTACCAACGCTGCTGCCTGCGCACTGTTTCAACATGGCTGATCACAAAAGGAAGCATTAACGTAATTTACCTCCCTGCATTGAGTAGCGGGACAGCAAGTCAGTTCTCACATGCGATATCCTGCTCATGAGTTTTCAGTAGTTTATTAAGAAAAGATGCTTCAAACAACATTTAAAGTTGTTTTCTGATGAACAAAAGGCCTTCATTTTACCACTGAAGAAGTGAGAAGTACATATTTATTTTAAATAGTATTTTATTCAGGAAGCCATTACTTGTATCATTTTTTGAAAAATTTTCTAAATTTATACAAATTTATTTTGTAACATTTTCTGTCAAAATTATAATGGTATGATTAGATATAGTAATTAAAATATGTTCTGTTTTCTCAAATACTTTTGAGAATGTTTTGTTAGGAAACCAATTTATTCAGAATTCCTAAAGAATATTTGAGAAAAAGGAACTATTTGAGCTGTTATAGTACTATTTAAAAACCTGCACATTAAATTTAGAATATAAAATAAATTATATAAAAGCCCTTGTGATGTATAATAAAATATGAATATTATACAGAATATTGCCCAAAATTAATAATTTTATACATTCTTAAACTTAACTATTTAAAAATAAAATTCCCTTTATTTTAAAAATTTATTATGTTTAAAGATGCTTGTATTTTTTGTTGGTTAAAGTAGAAACTGGATTAAAATATTTCAATTTAAAATATACAGTAGAACTAGCCCACCCACCGTGGTGATGCACGCCTGTAACCTGAGCACTGGGGAGCCTGAGGCAGGAGGATCACTTGAAGTTTGAGGTCAACCTGGACTACAAAATGAGGTCAAGTCGATCCTGACCTGCATAGTGAAACCCGGTCTCAAAACAACAACAAAGAAAAGAAACAAAAAATAAAATAAATACTAGATTTCTTTCACCTTTAGTAATCATAATCATTAAAGAAAACAATTTACTTATCAAAAACATAAATATCTTCCTCTTCAAAATTTTAATATTAATGTATCATATAGGGAAGTTGACGGCGATTGAGTAATGTCCACCTAAATTTCACATGTTGCAGTCCTAACTTTAAACATGACTGTAATTCCAGTTATGGCTTCTACAAAATAATAAAGGTTGAAAGGGGTCAGAAAAGTGGATTCAGACGCGGAAAGGAAGCTCCCTGCCTCACCTCTCTTCCTTGTGGAGTCTAAACAAAGAGTGTGAATACACAGAAACAATGGAATTGTCCCACCTAGAGGCGGGAGGTGGAAACAAACGGGGCTAAGCAAAAGTACACAAACCTTTAGTCATGCAGGATGACTAAGTTTACAGGTCCAATGTCAGCACATACTGAAAATTTGCTAAGAGTATATTTTAAGAGATTTTGCCACAGAAAAGTAACTAAATGAGATGATGGAAACATTTCTTTGTAATTCTTTCACATGTACATGCAAACATAATGGTGTAGACCTTGGATATGTAATAAATAAACGTAGATGAAAGACAAAAGGAGATAAAGAAGCAGAAGACTGGTGGTCAAAAGAATGGGAAATAATGAAAAAAGGGGGTCGTGCTGCTCCCTTTGAAGGTGGAAGGAGGAGGCCACAGCTACGAGTGGGAGCAGCCTCTAAGGGCGGGAACGTGACCAAGGAGCCTCCTCCGGAGCTACCTACTGGAAAGGGATGTCCCCGCTGCTGCCTGCTTCATTTTAGATCAGGGAGCCAGCCGTATACGATCTCTCACCTACAAAACTGCAAAATCAGAAATTATAGTGTAGCCACTAAAAAGGGGGGAAAAAAAGAAAGATAAAAAGTGATCCAAATAGTGACCATAAGCAAACAGCGATAACTGTCTATAGAACAAAAATCTCAAGAAACCAGCATGAAGAGAGAAGTGAACACAGGAACAATCTCAAGAGGAAATTGTTGCAGAGAAGGAGTAATTGCTGCTAGTTCGGATTGAGTTTCACTCCTTTTGAGTTATCTACTATTAGAGAAATAAGACTAAGCTAACGTATTCATTTTTCTAAACCAAAATAGCAATTATGCAAATTTTACCTAAATTTTGAAATATAGTTTCACATTCAACTTGTATTTCTAATATGTCAACCTTGCAGCAAAAGAATTATTTTCTACTTTTATAGTTAAATACCAAATAAATCATGACAGAAATCAAAGAGGGAAGTGATTTCTTAACCATGGGGCAAGAAGTAAGTTTATTATGGATTAAATGTACTTTTTTCTATGTCCACATAAAATAAACATAAAGTGAATTAGAGGTCTATGACAAAACCAGCATGTTTGCATGAAGCCAGAAAAAAGTAATGGAATAAAAATAAAATTTGACTAAGGAGAAATAAATTTTCATTCTGTGTTTTTGAGACAGGGTCTCGCTGTGCAGTCCAGGCTGGTCTTGAGCTTACTTTGCAGCCCAGGCTGACCTCGAACTTGCAACGATCCTCCTGCCCCAGCATCCTAAGTGCTGTGTTTACAGGCGTGCGCTACCATGCCCAGCTGAAGACACAAATTCTTTAAATATAGATATTCTTCTCTTTACAGGGATTGGACATTATGTTCAGCTTTTCTCATTCCCTTATGTCAGACCATAATAATAAAGAAAATAACCAACTTAAAGTTATTTAGCCTATATGTGTATATCTGTGCCGATAATTTAGATTATTAAATCACACACATCTGGAATTTAGAAGCTCAGCTCTAAGTGTTCAGCTTTAGAAATTATATTTTCACTAAAGAACCTATTTAAATAAAAATAATGACTTGGTAAAAAAAAAGTGCTTCCCTTTTAAACGCCATGTATAGACTGTGTAAGGATCTTTTGCTTTCTTTTCTTTGAATTCATTTTGCTTTCTGTGGCATTTTATTTCAAGCCAGTGTGATCTTTTATGTTCAGATCAGCCCCACAGAGCAGCAGAACAAAATGAATAACGAGCCCAGTGAGATCTGACTATGTCAGGTTTGTCAGGCTGAAAATTACCTCAAAAAACACGTAAGGAATTCACCATAAAACTTAAGGACTTTAATGTGTTGATCTCTACTGGTGAACATTTAAAAGTCACAAAATATAGAATGCACTAGTTATGAGGTGACCTGAAGTTTAGCTTATTTACATCTTTCTTAAAAAAACTGATTTTATACATTTGAAATACAATATAAGTGGACAAAATATGAGTAAATTCTGCCACCAGATTACACCAATGTCAAGACTGTTTCTATGATTTGTTGAAAGCCCATGAGCTATGCATCGGATATTGCACATATATGAACCATTATCAACACTACTGAAATAATTCAGGTGGTTTTTCTCAACACACTGAAAAAATTGTGTATATATGACTGAAAGTTTGTTTTCAACTCATTAGGGAATGTTTAAATTTTAACTAAACGCTTGTATTTACACAATTTCTTTCATGTTATCCTGGTTTACTCAATACTATTTTCTGTATCATAGAACTTGAATTTTTTAATAGAATATTATTAATTTCTACAATAGAAGTTATATGTGCACATGTATGAAATTACAGAAAAAGTCCAATATTGATAGAAAAATATAAGAAAATGAAAGAAATGCCTGCTTATAAATAATCAAGTATTTTAAAGTGATTTCCAGCAAATTTATGTGTATGTGATTTCTTATTTGCATGTTCTAATTTTTCAAATACAAGATGTAATCATATTTTTAAAGAGAAACTAACAAAAGGGTAGCATGCTTTTGCTAGAATGGCATACTGCTATTTCTTCATTGCATGAATTTCAACCTCAATCATTATGAATTAATAAAAAGAATTTACTTAAAAGTATAGTGAATTCCCACTATTAAGGTAATCTGACATTCAAAGTATTTCCTGGGTATTTTATTAATTTATAACAAACTCATCATACTAAATGCATCATCATATACATGTGTGCACTTCAGTCAATCTAGTAGAACTGTAAAATATAATAACTATTTTGAGATAATTGCTTCCGAGTCTTTATCCGTACAACTAAAAATATTTGCTGTGAGCTATTTCTAGATCATTAATAAGTTCATGCATGTTAATTACTTCTAACATAATATGTATGAGTGTTCTGCTTTTAAGTTGAGCTACTTTTTGAAGATAAGATGCTGTGCATTGCTTTCTGGGATATATTATTTTTTTCCTCTTGTTTTTCGTTTTACCTTTGATTTTCTATTCCTTTATATAATAAAAGTAGGGGGCTGGGGATATAGCTCAGTGGAATAAGTGCTTGCCTAGCAAGCGCAGGGTCCTGAGTTCGATCCCCAGTACCACCAAAAAAAAAAAAAAAACAAATATATAATAAAAGTAGCATTATTTTTAGGATACCATGTATATACAATGCTTAATTTTATTCATGTATAATTTGCACATTTTATATTCTTTATATTGAAAAGTGTTGTGATCAAAGGCTCTGATAGTAAATGAATCTGAAAACTGTATATCTAAGAAGATAGGTAAATAGTAGAGCACTATTTCACGATTCATGGTTATGGTCATATTATTCTTTAGGAGTAGATTCTCAATTATAGCTATCTGCTAAATTCTGGCCAATATCTAGAAGGTCCTTGAAGGCATTCTGAGCCATAAACGTTGAAAATGTTACATTACTCTACAGTCTTTCCCATGTGTAGTGAAAAATAATGCAAAATATTAAAATAAGCACATGAACTGCCAAAGCACAATGAAGATGTTGTTACTTCTCATTACGATAACTGTCCTGATGTGGGCGGCCGCTGAAGGTCAATATGGGTCACGTGGGGCTAGAGCAAGGCCCGCCCGGGAACGCGGAGCTCCCCAGGCGAGCCGGGTGAATGCGTTGTTCTGAGAGCACGAGGGGCCTGACTGGCACAAGGGGAACAAGCTGTTAGAGGTTTTTCACCTGACACGAACCTGCTGCAGTGATTGGGGGGCTCTTTTTCTCCTACCAAGAGAGAGGGCTCCACCTGACCTCCGCCTTCTGCATTTTCACTCGTGACGTCATTTCTTCGTGGTTTTTTCCCACACACTTACCTGGAGATTGCAAGAACTGGGCTGGACATGGCTTCATAGACAATCCATTGCTTTGAATGACAAAACTGATAGCCTAAGCATACCCTTAATTACATGACTGATGAGTTTGAACTCTGAGAAGCATATGGGGAAAATATTTATCAAATGAGGTATGGAGTAATATTTGTAAAGTTTAATATGTTTCTGTCACTGACATTTAAAATTTTTCTCATTACCAACTTTTAAAATTGATGTATTCTTTTGCAACTAGCAGTAGTCACAGGTTTATGCTTCTTTTTTGCCAAGTAATTTTATCATAAATATTAATGTGGATAATTTTTATTGCAGTAAGTGAGATGTGGGTGCTTGGCCTACTAGTATCTTTGAAATGCTTAAATGTTCATTTATAACAGTTTTTCTTATTTAACTAGCATATTTATAGTTGCATTAGTTATTGATAATTAAGAAGTCAGAAACAACTTTTTAAGAATTCTAGAAATAAATAAAGGCTTACAACATTGTGATAAGTATTTATTTATTTATGACTGGATATCAGTCAAAGCAGTGATTTCAATAAACCATCCATAGTAACAGTGACCTGGTATTGTAACTCCTTTCATTTCTTCTCCCTTTCCACGGTTCTGTGTTGTACTTGAAAATCGGCAGCTTTGAAGCTGTTATAGCTGTGAAAAACTGCATTCTGATAGCCACCAAAGAAGTCCCAATGAGCTTGTAACTATACCAGAATTTTCTAATATATATATATATATTTCTACCTTGCCTGCCTAGAAGCTCCCTGGAAACTTTCAGTAATAGAGTTTATTTTTTAGTGTGGTCCAACTCAGAATCTGTTAAGCAGGAAAAACCCTATCTGCAAGAAGTCTGTGTAAAACAATGTAGCATATTGTTAAACATCACAAACGGTTAGGCAGGATTAACTGGTACAACTCAATGACCGAGCCAAAAAACATAAAGAAGAAAGTAGAGAAGGTTGTGTCCAGAGGGCCAATGAAAAGCTTCAACATACAGTATTTCTGGACATCCTGATGGCCACATGTGCTAAGCTAGTTACATGGCCAGAAAGCCTTTAATAAAAACCCAAAGTCTCATTTCTCTGAGACCTTGAAGTTCTCCATGGGCAAAAATTAAGGTAAGGCATATATGTAAAATGCCCAAGCTTTGAAGTATCCTCGACACTCACATACAGTCTCTTGGCAAAAGCTAATGGATATCAAGGCTCTTAAGAAAACTTCTGAAAAATTGTTAGCTGAAGAGAGACTTCACTAGCCAAACCTCAGAAGAATATCAACTTTAATGAATCAGTCCGGAGACCACAGCAACTATAATAGCAACATATAAAAAACAAAAAATAGCAGTAAGAATAAAACAAAGAGGTTCTAATTTCCAGAATAGTATAGTTTTGACTTTGAAGAAGGTATCATGAACAATTTATACCACCAAATCTGACGAGACAAAATTAATTAATAATTGTTGGAGAAACAAAAACTACTGAAATTTACTCAAGAATATACATAAAACTTGAAAAAAATGTACCTGGTAACAAGGTTCATTGAGTCATTTTATCACTTTCCAAAAGAAAAGCCAAGACACATAATTGCTTTACTAGTACATTCAACAAAATGATTCATAACAAAATTAGTTGTTACTCCATATTTACAAGAAATATATACCAAGACCATCAGTGGGCAGCTGAAGGAGGAATAGTACTGAATATTACACATGCCAGGTTTCCTCCTGTGTATATATATCTAAAATAAGGTTTAATGTATGAGTGAAAAACATGAAAAGATTAGAACAAATACTGGGAAAATTAGGTGAAATAAGAGTTACTAGCACAAATCCACTACAATATCTCATCACTTGATCTGCTAACCTAGATGGCCATTATGTAACTGAAAGGCAAGTAGCCACTGCAGCATGGATAATCTGGACAGAGATGAGTCATGCCCTGGGTGGGATAATATCGATAAAAGAAGATGCCATCAGGCCACATGAAATAGTATACAGTTTAAAGTTTATGAATTATTCTTGAATTTTTCCAATTGATAATTTTGAACTCACACTGATCACAGAAACCATGGAAAAGAAAGCCCTGAAGTGACTAGATTTTTTGTACTAACAGCCCTTCACAAGATTGTACCAAAAGTACAAGTGGAAAGAATGTTTCTCTACTTGTTCTACAAGCCCAGCATTACCTGACACTAAGTCCAGAAAAGGTACTGAAACAAAAATTATAAAAATATATTCTTTATAAGTATATGTTAGAGAAGAAGTAGGAATGAGTAGGTGCGTCATCATTCAAAACTGTCCTCTTCTGGTATGTAATGTTATCATTAGATTTCAACTTGTAACTTTAGATCATTCACTTTTTGATAAGACTGAGTTATTTTTAAATTAAGTTTATTGGTACAACTTACATATACATAATGACCACACTCATCAAGGGGAATTTGTATATGTTCACGGTGTATCTTGAGTCCTCTCTTTTAGGTTTGCAACATGGTTTGTTCACCTAAAATCTCTCTCTCTCTCGGTGCACAGGTATGGACAAAACCTTACAGCTATTTCAAAGCTAATGTTGCAGTTTTATTTGCCTGAGAATATCTGTGATTCTCAGCAAATACTGTAGGTCAAGTAGCGACTTAGACTACTTCCTATTAATGGGTTTGTGGCACAACTGCACTCGTGGAACTACCAGAAAGCCTCAATATTGACTGTTAGTTCTTTGCTCCCCGGATGTCTTTTGTTCCATCTCTGTGAGTGTTTATTGAGCATGTCAGTGATGTGTGATGACCACCATCAATAAAGCAAGCATTACATTGTGTGACAAGGTGGGGCCCGCCAGGCACATGTACACAGGAGCTGTGTCTCCACCAGTCAACCTTTCAGTTCTCAACAATAATCCTTTTTATCCCATAGACACAGGCCTACTGTACAGTCATTAACCTAGATTCTTCTATTTAGCTTTTTAATTTTCTTTAAACTGCAATCATTTTTATTACTCATACATTCTTGAAAAAAATCAGCCTTTCCTCCAGTCAGTAAGGGTCTAAAAACTGCCCCATGTTTAGAAACTAGAGAGTAAATTACCACTTTTACCTAGAGTGGTTTTTCTCAATCCATTCATCATCCATCATTTATTTTCTTTTGATAACAGAAATTAAGCCATACTCTGTTGGCTCCCCCAAATTGTGGCTCTCCACAATTCTACCCTATCTCTTAACTTTGTGATGGGTCAGACCTTTCCTGAATATCACAGTGACCTTACTGCCTATTATTATAAATTGTACTCATTCCTGGAATGATATTTGAATGTTACCTGGCTTCTATCTTTCAGAACCTTATTATGCCCAATATTATCATTCTACAGCTATCACGGGAACACTTATTTATCATCAACTTTTGCCTACAAAAGAGCCGTCTCTGAACTCAACCAAACTGATGACCTTTAATTACTAAATCATATATTGTTTTGATAAATTACTATGCCACGGAATATAGGAAGCAGATGGATTTTCTAAGAACACTGTACACTAATATAATCAAAACTCCATGTCTTATGATCTATTCTCCCAAGATTTTCCATGGAAATTCTAATCTTTACAAATCACATCATGCCAGTTATGACTTTTACCAATCTTAGAAGAGCCTCCTGAGTTTGCTAATACTTCCATGGGTCTGCTAAAGGATTACACCCCATCAAAGGGAAGCATTGCCATATAAGTAAACTCTGCTGTACAATTTTATTTACTGTCCTTTTTGACTCAAGGATACTTAGGATACAGTCCCATGTATATTCATTTAGTTCTTTGCAAGTATATGTGTTTCATAAATCATGCAGCTCCTCTGGCGTATCCTTACTTTATATACTCTGAGAAAAACATCATAAACGTGGACATATTATGAATAAATGAATTTCTCGGGAGAAATGATAAGGCAGATTTTATTGTCTTGCAAGTATAGACATCTAAAATATTTTTAGTATGAGTATAAAGGTGATTTCTAAATTCCAATGGGAAATAGTGGCCCATTTCTATACAAGCAAAGCATCTAGTGAAATATCAAAATTAGTATTTTCCAAAGTCATCAACTCACATGCCATGCTCCAAGTCTCAAGGTCATATTTCTGCTGACTAAATGGCACTGCTCTTGGGGAGCCAACTTGGCACATTTGAAAAGTCAACCTATTTTGGATTTCCCTCACCTTGTAATTAAATCTCATGACTTTAAACTGCTTTTCCCTCTGGCTCTATGAATGTATCTGTATTGTCCTGGAGGATATCTGAGTTTCCCATTCAATTCATATGGTGTTCAGTTGTCCTTTCACCTTTGTTTTTCTTCTGCTAAAAATTTGAACAAGTAAGCCAGGATAGCATGAGAAAAGCTGGAAGCTGGCGTTGTCACGAGCACCACAGTGCTATGTGCATTGCTGGTTATACAAATTCAAGTTAGCATTGTACAGCAAGCTTCCTAGAATAATCGTGGCACTAGTGGCTATAGGTTAGGTTCCTTAGGAAACATACTATGATGAATAGATGTGAGTTTGCAATACATTAGGGAAATATTCATAGAATCTACACCTGTGACGAGGAGAGTAAACGTGGAGGGGCAAAGTTGAAGTGTAATGTAATTCTAAGCAAAACCTTGTCTAGTACCTTGAGAAGAGGTCCATCCCCACAGACCTTTCCAAGTTCACGTGAATTGAAGAAATTGGGCTGAAGTTTATCGATGGATTTAGGCTACCTGCCATGTCAATTCTCCTTCAAGCTCTCCCTGACACACCACGCTGCAGGGAAACCCATCACTGGAGCAGAAGGTACTCTTATCATTTTTCAATGAATTCAGTGGCTTTCCTAATTCTTATCTTCAGGCCAAATATCTAAATCATTATTAATTATTTATAAGACATATAAGGACAGCAATGGTTTTATATGTGTCTATTCACTACAAAGTACTGAAGACAGTACACTAAAATCCTAATGTCAGAAGGAAGTAACTCCCAACTTGTCAAATGTGCTGAGTTTGTGTCTCCCCATACCAAAGGATATACTCACATCAAAGGAGATGAAAAGTAGGAAAGTTTTATTGAGAGAATTTCCTGAAAGACAGGGAGGTCTGGAGAAGGAGTTGCCTCAAAGGCTTTGTCTGGAATATTTTATACCACAAAATCTCAACTTGGGTAGTTATGGGTCAGCCAAACTATAGTCAGTCTATATAATTGCAAGTATAATTTCTTAGCTAATATTGATCCAATAGGGACACAACACATTTAGGAAGGTTATCTCAGTGAGGATCATGAACTTTAGCTTGTCTATAACTTCTAACACAGAAAGAGTAAAGGTCTCCCGAAAAGGAATGGGAGTATGGATCAGGGAATATGGATCACAGTGTCCTGCTTTCACACGTATGTGTTTGATGCATTATCTAGGCTCAGCAGACCAGGTGGTACAATCTCAACCCACTGTCTATCTCCGGGGAAGCCTCTCTTCAAATTCATCTCCAGCTATGGTTTGGATGTGTCTCATCTTTTGCACTGACTCCTTACAGGGCCTGAGTCCTCTTGGACCGCCTATTATTACCTAACTTAACTGTATATTGGGCCCACTATTTTCTTGAAAGGGCACATATTTTAACTCTTTATTCAAAAGTCTTCCTTTACATGCTGATTCATAAAATTCTGAACCCTATTCTTCTGATAAACATTACTACATGTTAAGTCTTTTCTAATTAACTAAATAATGTCTGTCATTCTTTCCCTTTGATTGTTCTGTTAAAGTATATAATTTATGTAAAAACAATACAACCAATTGAGAAAATTATAACATCTAAAAGTAAACAGTCCTAAATCTGACTACTCTGAATGAATATTCATAAACACCATAATAACAAACCCTTAGCAGGACAAATATTTTTGAAAACAGTTTTACTTTTTTACTTTCCTATCAGAGAAACAAATACATTTAATAAAGTTCAAAATCTTAATTACATAAGAAAGTACATTTTTACATAGGTGTACACCCATGCAGTTATTCTCTAGCTCAAGATACAATGCAAACAGTATGTTATATGAAAGGAGCTGTAGAATAAACATTAATTTAGTACAATGAAAAAGACTGAGTAATTATAAAAGTTTATTATACTTTTCAATATTCATTTTAAGCACTAAGAATACTATGTTCTTTCAAAGTATCGTTACTTTTAGGTGAAGAGAAGAGATAGCAAATACAATAGGATTTGGGACATTCAATGCACCAGTTTAAGAAAGATACAAATAAAAATCTCAAAATGATAAAGACATCAATGCTCTCATATTTTTTCTAATTCCCCTTGGTTACATTAGCCATATTTTAAACCATTAAAATTTAGAGCGTATATATTCTGTATCTTTACAATAATTCCTACAGAGATCTATCTACTCCATTAAATGTACAGAAATACATAAATTAAGCTTCTAAAAATCATTTTACTTGGGTTTTTCAATTAATGAAGGGTTAATATTTTTCTATTTGGCTGTGTCTTTGCCACAGGCAATTTTTACCCCAAGGAACAACTAATGAACAACTAATTTGATGAAAATATGTAATGTAACAACAATTGTTGAATATCTGTCATGTTCTTTAATGAAATTCTATAAAATTTCTAGTTCTTTTTATTACTTTTTATTCTCTTTGAAATAAAAAATAGTTAAAAAATATCTTTGTAAACATTGTTCTGTGGTTGCTGGGATTAAAGTTGCTTTCAAGAACTAATAGTTTCTCTTAGTTCCTTGAAAATATTTGTGCTATTGTTTCTTCTTTGAAATAGAAAATTTCTTGTCTCTGCATAACTACTTTGAAAATATGATACAGTGTGTATTAACCATTATTATTGTCATTATTTTCTCCTGACATTTTGTTTTTTTCATATAAAAAATAAACAAACTTTAGGAGGATATGTAATGTCAGTTGATTTTCTTCTTTTAAGATTTTTGTATTATTCTTCTTTCTTGGGATCCTAAAAATTTTCTTCATTCTTTAATTTTGATATTTAGTTAGTACTCAAACACACACTCAACATCAGAAACATTTTTATGCTACTGACAGTGGGTTTCCTGTTGGGCTCATACCTACCTCGTCATTATCTTATCATAACTATTACCACCTTACATATCCACATATAATTCTTATACTTAGTGCTACCTTTGTCAAACTCGCTTTTTTATATTATAGCTATGGGGTTGATTTCAGTTCTATTTATTAGGTTTTATAATTTAGTCACAATAATCATTCTTATCATTGACTGTATTTTTTCCTTACATTTTCTTTCTTCTTTCAGGGGAGGTATTGGGAACTGAACTCAGGTCCTTGCACTTTCCAGGCAGGCATTTGTGCCACTGAGCTATATCTCCAGACCTCTCATTTTTGATACTATCATTTTAATGATTTTTGTTTTCTAACTTTGTATTAAGTACTTATTGAATCTCAACTGTATATTTTATTTTTATTAGTATTTCTTTATTATCTTATAGTAGAGGTTTGCAGTATTCAAGGATTACATTCTTCCTGTGGAGTTGGTGAATGTTCATCATTCATCTGAATTGTCTCTGCATCCCTTTCCCCTCCTCTTTGTCCCTTCACCCTCCATCTCTTGATTCCCTTCCCCTTTGCAATAAAATAGAAAGAATTTATTTTAGTACATCTACAAGGTGCTTGGTTGTTGAGTGATCCGGCCTGAGTGATCTAATCCTGCTGTTGGGCACGCTCTTCTCATGTTACTGGTAAAAAGCATCACATTGCAAGTTGAAATATGCAAAACTACCAGCGCTATGCTTAAAAATACCTGAGTACAGGGTTAGGGAAAAGAACTCTGTACCTTTAGGGAGAGGCAATGGAAACTCAAGAATAAACACAAAACAAAAGAATCACAGCCAGTGATGCACTGAAGTGTGAAATAATTTCATCCATATCTCCTGAGACTTAATTTCTCTATTAGCAATTGCAATTATGTTGCTTGCTTATTTTCACTTAGTTATCATTAATATACTGTTTTCTTTTATGTTGTGTATTTTCATTTAATTTTGCTTTCTGTCTTTAAGTAATTACATTGTTAAGTCTGTTTTCTTTATTGTTTCCTGTTTTGAAACACGGGGAGGGAATTTTCTCCTTTTCCTCATATTTTGTTGTTCTCAAAAAAAGGCTTCAGCTGATTCTGTAAACAAAAATACACAAGCTAAAATCTTCAACAATAATTCTAGGTATTGTAACCATGAATATGGTTTGAACCATATATTTTTCAAAGGTAAAATTTGCATTTTCTGAGACTGTGCTTAGTAAACCATGTTTTTTCCTCATGAATTAGTATATTTTAAATTGAAATTAGAAGTGAATTATAATGATTGAAAAGCAAAAAAATGTTATCAATTTGATAACTTAAAAAGCTACTAAAAGGAATATATTTTCTGGCTATATTTTGATTTGTAATGTACTGTGATATGGTATTGCAAATCAGTTATAGATGAAACATTAAAGAGAAATTTAAAAGTAAAATTCTTAATATATGAAAGATTAGCACTACATGCACTGTGGTTACAAAATATGGGAGATAAACCTATTGTATAGGTCAGCAGCTGAGAAAAATATGGGCACCAAGATAGCTTCCTTCATGCAACTTCTGTATTCTCAGAATTCCAAAATGCAAATTGATTTCTTACAATCAGAGAACTGTGGAACCTCAGTTCATCCAGGAAGGAGGCCCCATAGGTTCAAATCGAGGCTCTGCTGGGACCTAACCTTGATGCAAACTTGGGTAATTTGCTTAGTTTTCAATTTCCCAGCTTCTATCTCCATCATACAGGGAAAGTGATGGTAATGTACTATTTGTTTTCTCAGTCTCTGTAGGAATTTGCATACGTTGGTTTATGGAAAGCTTTTAGAAAACATCTAGTGGGTAGGTAGGGTTCACTGGAGTATATAAATTTAAGGTTGATCCAGCGACTACTTACAAGACTGGTATAGATTACAATGAAAAAATGTGGAATGTCTTTCATAGTTTCAGTTGCAAGTTCCTGGTTTCTCTTGTCATTTGGCAATATTTTGTGTCATAATAATGTGTACTTTAAAATGACTCTTCTATAAAATGCACCTTTAGGTAGCATGTAATAAAGGAGAGCAGTTTTATGTTCACCATCGATTGTTTTGAAATGAGACAATATAGACCAAAATATTACACGAGCTATACCAGAAAAAAAAGTAATGTGTTGGTGGAACAGCAAAATAGCATCAGTCGTAAGTAAAGGTTTTCTATTAAGCACCCACATTTTCATAGAGGACCATGAAACATAACCAATAAAGACTAGCAATGAAAACCTCATGCGTGTTATTCATTTCAGAATCTCTCTAGAGAATAGTTTAAATGCAGAATACACAATACCTATCTGGACTTCCCCAGTTCCCAACGTTGTTGACAGATCTGTGACAGAAGTACAAAGTCCTATCCTATTGGTTTGTATTTGTTGACATCCTTATCTTTGTTAGGATTCTCTGTAGGAACAGAATCAATTAAGAAAAAAAAGTACGACTATGTGTGAGGGAAATTTATTAGGCAGGTTTATAGGAACGGAGGTGGGAAGGTCCACACTGGCCATCTCCATGCTGAAGAGCTAAAGGATCTAGTGGTTGCTTAGTCGAAGAAGCTGGAAGCTGCAAAAGAAGAGAGACCACTAATACATGACCAATCTAGTCCTGAAATCGTGAGGTTCCCTGGAGAGTCACTAGTACGCGTGTGGGTTGGCAGGCCGATGAGATTGGAGAGACGGTCTAGCAGAAAAAGACGCATCTGCGCAAGCAAAACATGCTCCGGAAAGCCACCCAATATCTTCTGCCTTCCCTCTTATTTCAGCCATCCTACAAGGTCTTTGGCTGGTGCCACCTGCCCTGGGATAGATAGGGCTTCGCCGAATGTCCTGGCCTTCGTGTCTGTAATCATGGAAAATCTTCCCAGACACATCCACAGCATTGCTTCATTAATCTGCCAGGTATTTATTAATGTAGTCAGGATGACAGATCAAGATTAAAGGTCACATTCTTAAAGGCAAAATGAGTATCTTTTTACTGATTAATTTTTATGTACAAACAATAATTAATCAATAGACCAGCATCATATTGCCTACATCAGCTCTTTTCCTTGTTTTAATGTCATAGTTCCTAATTCTTATTGATGGACATTGCCACATTAATTTTTCCTTTTTATCTTCTATCCTTGATCACTAATATTCTCTCTATTTTTCACTTTATTGACTCATCTATTTATTTCTAAGACAAAGTCTAATTATGGTACCTACTCTGACCTTAAACTCCCGGGCTAAAGCAATCCCCTAGCCTCAGCCTCTTGAGTAGCTGAGTAAGAGGAGTCACTGCCACCATGCTGGGCTCAGTAATTTTCTCTTTGGGGTTGTTCATTTAAGTTTTATATATGTATTGATTTTCCATCCATTACTCTCCATTTATATTCTTTGTAAGGAACTTATAATCTGAAAATGGTCACTGTCATTTGTGGTTTTTTTCTATAAAGTACAAATAAAACTTTATCTTTTAAGGGTACCAAATCTTTCTCGTGTACAATTTCAATGATCAACTTGCAGCAGTGTCAATCAGTAAGGACATATAAACCACTTTTTCTGCCGAGTTTTCCTAATTGAATACCCTTCTTACTTCCTAATAGATTACAAGCTTCTCATACCATAATATTGTATTTTATATGTTGTGGCTGTTATTATTTGACTAATATCTATTACGGGGACACCGGGTTTGTGTCCGCTAATGGCAAAGAGTAAAACTGTTGAGAGAGAAATTAGGGAGCAAGCAAATTCATTTCAAAGATATAGAGTCAAGAAAGTACAAGATATAAATACATAGAAGTAAAGCTCCTGCTACCTAGAAAAGAGTGCTGAAGAGGACACCGGAAAAGGCTGTCGGTGGAGGGGCTTAAGGGGGTTAGAAGAGATCTAAGGCCATGGTGAAAGTAGTATGACCTCTACCCTAAAAAAGGCTCCACAGTGCTTAAGGTTCATCCATGCAATGGTCATACAGCATCCATCTAAGCCTTACATGCCCTTAAACCAATGGCCTGCCTGATCATGTGCCTTGGAAGTAACAGACAGCCAGAGAACACCTGGCAGATGTTTTTGTAAGGTCCCTGGAAACTCCATTTTGGACTCCCTAATTCCATTGAGCCTGCTGCCCTTTCTGCCTAATGAATTCCTATGATATACCTGGAAAATACATAGCCTATAGTGTCAAACATTCATTCAATGCACAGGTGAATATGGTTAACTTGCTTAGAAGTGCCCATGTATGAGGGAAAAGAGAAAAGGAAGAAAGGGATAATTATCTATGTATGTATGTATGTATGTGCAGAATGGCTAACAAAGTTGTACTACTGACTTATGTCACTGTATTTTAAGGAACAGTTAATGATTAGTTGTTTGATCAATGTTGCCTGTCTATATTTGTTTCACTGAGTATATACCTCTAAGTTATCAATATGTAATACAGCAACCGTTGTTAATTCCCTATTATCTTGTCTGTAATTCAGTTTTGATTGTACTATTCTTGTGCTACTTTGTAAGTGGCTGTCTGTTTGTTAATATGTTTTCATTCTTTTACTTTTAAAATAAAGAAGTGCCCATGCGACATATGTTGGTTGAAGTACTATTTCCCCTTTTGCTTGTTACATAAATATCTATACATTCCTGTGTAGTTATGAACAGTTTACTACCTTGATTATAAAAGGTGATATCTCATTGATTTGTAATGGAAGATGCTGGAAGATTTATAGAGGGAATAATATGTTTCTTAACTGATTTCTAATACACATTTTCTTCTTGCAGATTAGAACCATGTGTAATCTGATTGCTATTTATATTTGCCACTTTTAGATTTATTCTTAATGAAAAAGAATAGGCATTTTGGAAGTATTAATCCCAATAAGACATTATATAAAAATTCCTGCTTTTCCCACCCAGTTTAATGTTTCTTCTGTTTCGGTAGTAACTTTTTTTAAAGCCCAAACTGCAAGATCAATGCTACAGTTGCCCCATAAACAAATTATTTTCTGCACTGAATTTTGGCTGTTTACTGTTACTTTGGTTTCTGACTACATGAGAAACATATTCCAAACTGGGTTTCAAGTATCAGCTGAGTACAAAATGTGGCTTTTGTAATAAAAATGTGGGTCCATTTGGATGTGAGGATGAGTTTTGTTGATTCCTCTATTGTTTTTTACATTTGGTATTTGTTTCCGCAGAGGAGCCAATTCTGCTGAGAGCTACATTTTTCAATACAAACAAGCTTTAATGTTCTGGTCTCTGCTCTTCATGCACTTCCCTGAACCACCAGAATCACACACTTATGTCCTCTTGCCATATTCAGTCTCAAGGGTATTCTGCTCGGGTCCTAGCCAAGAGTAAAGCACTCCCACACAGTATGCTTTGTTTCTAATATTATTGTCTCACGCTAGCAATATTGGCCAATTCTTCATTCCTTTCCTGCAGGATCGTTCTAAGTGATTGTCCATTTCATTCCCAATGAACTAATACATGACAAATTCGAAAGATGTAAGTCATTACGATTTCAGTAAAATGATATTTTAATTGGATATCCATGGTTCAAAATAGTACAGTTTGAATAGCACTAGTTCCTACAAGCTAATAAGTGAAGAAAAGTAAATTCTTAGAACTTGCATACATAGAATCTGCTAATAAATTTGACATTAATGTTGAAGTACAATGAGGATATGTTAATTTTCTTGATTGGGGAGATCATTTCCCAAAGTATATAAGTATGTGAAAAAGTCAACTCTGTATCTCTTAAATGCATATAATTAGTCAGGTGCACCTGAATAAAATTGCAAAGAAGAAAAGTTATCCTCAGGAGAGAAAACATTCACTAATCAAACCACAAAACTGTGTGAAAAACTATGAACTTTTTTCTGTCCATACAAATACCATGTACATATATTCTCATAAAAACTGAAATTTGCCTCTCTATAATTTGATTTAACTTTAGAAAAAATGACATGAATACAAATATACATACATAGCTTCCTTATCAGAAGGTGTATTCTTTACTTTCCGGCCTTCCAAAAAGATCTTTTATCTGTTTTCACTGATGTACAGTATAAATACCCCATTCTTATTTCAATATATTCTAAAGAATTGTTGCTAAACAGAACAGACAATTCTCATGATCAGACTCTCCCTTGCAAATACAATATTTTCTGGGAAATTTAATGACTAGAGATAATATAACTGATGTTTGAAAATATTAAATTTCCAGATTTTTCCCAGTTCTAAGTTCCCATAAGACTCAACTTCATCCCCAGATAAAACTGTGCTCAGTATTAGAATTCCAAACATTAAAATAAATCATGGGCTGTGAGATATGTAGAAAAAAAATCTTTCATATGGATCAGTTAATGAAATTAAATTTCAATTTATTGGGTTACAAGAATCAGCCATGGTGGGTCACATAAGTTCAAGTCCATGACAGTGGGTCAGAGCTTGGAAATAATAAAAGGCATTTGTTAGCATTGGAGAATTTATATCCCATTAACCAGTTATCTCTGTGCTTCATAGTGGGAAACACAGTGTAAAATAATAGGATAGTAAAAAATAACAGAGTGCTGTATAAGTATAGTTCTAGCTTATTGAGAGGCGGAGGCTGGAGAATTGAAAGCCTGAAGCCACTTAGGTCACTTAGTGAGATCTTGTCACAAAATAAAATTTTGAAAAGACAGGAGGTAACTCAGCCGCAGAACTCCTTCCTAGCATGTATAAGGCCATTGGTTCAAGTCTCCATACCCCAAAACCTTAAAGATAGATACATTTGTCAGTCACTGCTACTCTTAATCCATGTGAGTAATCACAATTACAATTCAATTGTATTGAATGTCTTTCATAAAAGTGTAACTAAAAATAATATATTGAGACAAAGCACTAATAACTTAAACCTGGAGAAAGAGTTGTTATTTTAATCAGGAAAGTGTCTTATGCGTACAGAAATGTCAAATAATCTGGTGTATAAAAGTAAAAATACAATGTATGAAAAAAATTAAAATGTGCATGTAATTCATAGTACATGAAAATACTACATCATTTAAAATAAACTTCGGAAAAATATAAGGCAATATACATTTTCATTTTTTCTCTTTTATATTCTCATGTACTTTACTGATTAAAAGTGAAGAATCAGATTTTTGTTTCCAGGCTTCTTTCTGTCTGTGTGGCTTATTAAATTCCACTGTGTTATCTATTATTTTATATTAATTTAGTATCTGGGTCTTTTAAAATATAGAATATCTGAATGTGTACCCCTAGGATAATAACATTGTAGCATTTTTATTTAATATAGGGTATGTAAAGTCCATGGAAGTCTAGGAAGGCCAATGACAAACCAGGGACGCAAAACATCTCCGAAGATTTTTAATTTTAAGCACTACTTTATCTAGTGTAAAAGCCACAGATGCCTGGTTTTAAATATGCAGAAATACAGAAGAAAAGTCATCACAAGAAAGAATTATCTCATCAGAAATCTCAGTGGTGCTGACTGAGAAACCATAGTCCAGGTATTAGAGGGAGTTAAGTTTAGGTAGAAATTAATGGGCAACAAGACAGGGCTAGACCTTTGAGAAAGTCAGTGCCAAAGATGAGAACACGTCACAACTGCAGGCAAAGGTGCATCTGTTGAAGGTCAGGCTTCACAATAAAGATGGAATGACCAGACCTACATTCCTCCTTGAGGGATGGACAATAACTTGAGTGGCACCTTCTAGTCCTGTAAAGTCTAGATAGATAGACATTAGCCCCTGAAGCAGATGACCACCGCATCCAGACTCATGCCTTCCCAAACATGTCCTTGTTCTTTCCGTGCACCCTTCCTACATGATTCGCTGCTCTACTGGACCAATATTAGTTAAGTGGCTATAATCATAGGTTGCTCATAGTTTGATTTATGTTGTATCACACTGTGACTTTGCTGTATAAATTACCCCTACAGATGACTTCGGTGGCCACTCGTTTCTGGGATCCCTGCTGTCTCTCAGGACCTACCTCTCCATGAAACTTTTCTATTCGTAACTTCCTTTGTCCTTTGAAATTCTTTCTATTTCAAGGGATGTGAACTCGACACTCTGACACCCAGTGGATGGAGAGTTACACAGCTCCTATATCATGGGTAATATGTGAGCAAAAAAAGCAAAAGTTAGTAATGTTTTTTGAAAGAAGAGATTGAAAGAAAAATGATTGCAACATTTCCTCAACCTGAATCACTCACAGATAAAACTAAGTTTATTTATGCACATACATGCATGCTATTAATGAAATATTTTAACATCAAAAACCAAGTGTAGTAAGTAATAGAAAAAATAAACATTTTCATGCAATTTAACTGAAACAATATTTATTTATGGTTCCTGAAACTGTATACAAATTTATTCTGAGTTGATAAAGAGGAGAGGATGTAAAATGTAAGATTGACAATATAGTGATAACTGGTTTACCAAATACATTACACTTGAATATCTCAGATGGTGCTAATTTACATTAAAACAAAGTGTTTGAAAATGGCATCTTGGATGTAAATCATATAATTATTATTGGCTTCCTTCACATGTTCATTTAATATTTCACTACTAGCTTACAAATGGGAATATAACATACTGATACTAATACATATTGATATAATATTAACATTTTGTTAATAATAAACTCATTCTCAGACACAGTTATAAAGTCAACTGAAGACTTCATGGAGGTATAAGGAGAAGAAAATATGTTTAAACATTGTACATGAGTATTCATAGTAATACTTATTAAAACTTTATGCTTTATGTGATTGACTTTAATAGTATATGTGTTGTTCAAGAAATTTGAAGAAAACGTTCCTACTTAATAATAAATTTCTATTGAGCAAAATATTTCTATAAATTCACCAAATTACAAATAGATGTAATGATACCATTTTACCCATATAATATTTATGATTTCTGCTGGCATGCATTATTATAGGTTTTGAAAACTGAAACTATGTATATAAATATTTTCATGATGATTATAATGTATATTTTACTATTTTAGAGGCTTCACTTCATTCTGTATTGAACTTTCAGAATCCTGAATTTAAAATATAACATTTTCAAATAAGATAGTCAAACATCTTAATACTATTTGTAAATTACTTGCCAACAGTCTACTCAGACTGAGATTTTTCTCTACCCCACCGATGTTCCTTGTGTTTAGATAAAAAGGAACCTTAGAATGTCTGCTCATTAGTATATTTATGTCCCTTTGGGTGTGTGAACAGTCATCTAGTCATTGAATGGATTGCATTTTACCTTTGAGTTAAGGGCATGTGCATGTGCATGTACATGTGTATATGTATGTGCATAAAAGTAAAAATATGTTTGTGTGTGGATGTGAAGATAGCTTAGTGATGGTTTTTATTTCCTTGAGGTAATCCATTATATTGAAAATTATTTCTAATCAATAGCGGTCACAACCATATAAATGTAAACTAAGAATTCAATTCATGATGCATCTATCTAATCTAGTACAAAAAAATTAAACTCTTTCTTTTAGAGATATTCATGTTTTCAACATAACTTTTCATTGTTGGAAAACGAGCATGAACTGTGCTCCAGCTACCTTCATGTAGGCTGGATCATTCTGAGGTTAAAACAGCAAGATATTATGCCACTGGAAATTCTCAGCTTTACAGACCCTTGTCTTCCAGTTTTAATGTCATGCTTCCAACTAAGTCCATCTAATTTCTCCTTCTTAAGGTAAACTTCAAGATGTATTTGAACTTCATACTGTGAACAGCTTGCTTCCTACTCTCTAGAAAGATATTTTACATGGAGTTAAATAATCTACAAAATTATTAGTACTTGGTTATGATTTGGGGGCTTAGAGATATGAATATAGCTTTTTATTTATTTATTTTTTTGCGGTACTGGGGATTGAACTCAGGACCCTGTGCTTGCTAGGCAAGCGCTTATTCCACTGAGCTACATCCCCAGCCCCGGGGGCTTAGAGATAATTGTCATTTTATTACTTATTTCAAATTGATTTGTGAGGATTTATATTCACTTGAACCCACTCTTACTGAAAATATATGATCTAGTAGGTGCTAAATGTTTTTTTTGAAAAGTACCGGTGTTACAAAATTATCATTTTGAAATGTTCCATTTAGCAATTGACTGAAAATCTAATGTCAGACTTAATGATGTCTATTTATCTCACATTAATACTATAAAGTATAATTTTGTTATCTATCTTTTTTCATATATTTAGTTTTAAATGTATGAATTTTTAGATTTCAGTCAAAAATAACTTTTCTGATGTCATGTGCAAGAAATTTTTATTATTTCAAAAAATCTGTACTAAAAAATATAGCTCAGTGATATACATATTTCCAGAAAAAATTAATACTTGGTATATAGAACATCGAACTATGGTATAATTTGAGAGCTTTTATTTCAGAGCTATATGATGGAACATAATAGAACACATGCATGTATAACTTAGTTAAGTACTCTGAGAAATATATAGAATATTGATAGCATATAAGGGGCACTTATTCCCAGTTAGGTAAGAACTATTTTTCTTGTGGATGAAAAAAGTGCTTTCTCTTGCTTTCTTTTCACATTCCTGAGAAATTCTGTTTAATCTGCATGCTATTAACAAATACTTAGATTTGATTTTGTGGTCACACAATATTTTAAAGCATAATCATTTAAAATCATAGGGACGGGTTAGCAAAGAATGTTTCAGAATCCCACCTATTACAACTAGTAATGGCTGGTTAACAATTAGGTTTTGTGAATAGTAAAATCCTTTTTCATAGGTGTTATTTTTCATGTATTGGTACTGCCACCATCTCAATCATAGAATTCATCGCTTCATTCATGGGTTATTATGCAAACCTTTTGCTCATTCCTTCTTGTCTGAATCTGGTGCGTTCATCTTTTAGAATGTAAATTCATGAAGAAAATGTGATTTTCACATGAAAATCTATGTGAAAAGCTATTCTCTTAAGAAGCAACATGGATTTGCTTAGAAATTTATTGCATTCCTTTTTGGAGCTCCATATTTTGAAACATAAATTGCATGTGATTGTGTGTATAACGTGTACATGTTAGGCAGTCTATGTGTGCCTGTGTTAACAATAAGATTCCTCTCTAAATGAGAGTATCTTTGCTTTGATAGTTCTTAAATATGTCAGTACAGTACTTGCCATATACAAACCCTGCCCGAGTTATCTCTATGTAAATTGTTAGCAGGTGATTAAAATGTTCTCAAGAGAAAAGTGATCCGAGCACAAGAGGAAGCTCTTCAAAAGGAAAAGCAAACACTCAAGAAGAAAACCACAATGTAAGTTCAGGAAGGAAAGCACTTGGGCAGAATACTCACTTAAAGGGCCCGACATAAATATGCTACACAAATGTGTAAGATTTTCAAGGTGCTTTTATTGAAGTTATGCCGCTAGTTAGAGTGAAATGAGGCTAAGGACGTGCTTCAGCTAAAAGGTACCTTGATAGGCAATTTTCTGCTCTTTTTATTTTATAATATTTATTGAAGGAAATATATCAGTTTTACATTAAATATCTACACATTTATTGTTAATAAAAATATAAAATATGTAATTTAGAATGAGGGTGTTTACTGAGCATATTCTTACACCCATTGCTGGTATCATGGAGACTTTGTTAGTAGAGATATCAATTCCTCCATTGTGATTAAACTTCAACAAGGAAGTATGAGCTAAGGAATGAGTTTGATTCAGTGACAGCTGAGTTGGGATAATGGAAGGTCACGCTGTCTTCTATTGTACTAGGAGACTGACCTTGTGTGATATAAAATAGAAAAATATAGGAAGCTGAATTAGTCTTACAGTGAATAAACTGTGAATAGAATAACATCATTATAGATATCTAAACTTTACCATAACCAAAAATCTTGGGCCAGGTGTGGTGGTGTACGCCTGTAGTCCCAGCTTTTGGGAGGGTGAGGTAGGAAGATCGTTGGGAGTTCGAGACCAGCCTGGTCTACAAAGTGAGCTTCAGGCCAGCCTGAACTGCATAGCAAGACCCTGTCTCAAAAAAAATAGTTATGGGACTAATATTTTGCAGTCAGGATTGTATATTGGATTAACTGAGTGATTCTCCAAAAGTACATGCTTTTCTATGGGTTTCTTTTCTTTAAATTTTCATCTTCATTAAGTCATTTTTAAATTGTTTCAATTTTAAAAATTAAAAAACTGGCAAAACAACAATGACGACAAAATCAAAACATCAAAACAACAAACATGATACATGACTTCAAGACAAAATAATAGAAATTTCCAATGGTTTCTAAATTACATACTGTTCTCTTCAACGAAGTTGCTCAGTTCATTAGACATAAGAATGTAAGATTGATTATACTATCAAAAGCAGTAACAAAATCTGCATCATTAAGTCATTTTTAATGAACATTCAGAACGTAGAAACACTGTTTGCAATAATGTAACAAGATAATCCTCTCTAAAACTTAATTTCAAATGTTAAATATCATTTTCTATAACATCTAGAGCTATAATAATGTTTCCTTTTCAAAACATTAAATCTTTAATCTCCATCCATTATTTACATGATGTTGACACATCCACTTGTCTTAGCACGTATCTGCAGCACACAATGTTTTCTCTCCTCCTGTGAGTGTGTACATGCTTGCAGCACACCCTAACTCCTTTTCACCCACTCTCCCTCCCTTCTCCCTCCCTCCCTCCACATCCTGATACTTTTACACATAGGCATTTAACACAGTTTACCACATATGACACCATGAAGAAATCCGACTCAATTGAAAATCAACCTAATGATACACCACAACAAAGCAAAATTCTGATGCTACAAACTAGTTCATAGATTGTCTTCACAGCATGATCAATGTTAGCAAAAATTACACCACCCAACCTAGAGAGTTGAAAAATATTTACCACAAATTTATATCATTAAATAACATTACACAATTCATGGATATAAAATCAGCGTGTACATTATGTTTTTATGGGATACTTACTCAGTAAAGACATTTAATGATATATGTAAAAGTGAAACAAATAAAAGGTTATTTACTTGGTATGTTGATGTTCATATTCAAAGAATGGCAGTTCTTTCGGTGTGTGATTCTCTGTGTTACGCGTGCTGTCTTATTTTCACTTGATTAACTGAATGCGTTTCAGTTCTTTCATTCTTTCTCTATATCAAAACTATTTGTTTGAAAGGTATGTGGTGTCTGTCCCTTACACACAAGTAAGAGTAGGATAACTTGAAAATTATATGTAGTATTGCGGCAGGAAATTGCTTTAAAGATCTCATGTAAACAAGAATTTTCCATTTCTTGAGCACTATCTTTAAAGTCAGCCAAACAAAGATAAAACAAATTGCCTTCCTGAGGAATATTTTGTTTGTTTTATCTTAAATCAGTTTAAATTGTATTAGGGATGGTTTTAAAAAGCACCATGTTTCCTTTAAAACAGCTTTGGGTAAGATTCACAGAGATAGGAAGAATTTTTTTACTCTTTCTGAAGACTAAAACACACGAAGATACCTGACAAACGTACAAGATAAAACATGAACACACTGTCATACACACCAAAAATCAATTATCAGCTTATTTGAAATTATAATTTTACTCCTTTTCTATTTTTTCTTTATTAAGGAATAAGGAGTAATCCCTTCCATAAATCTGAGGAAGTCACACACATACAGCATATATTTAGCAAAAACAGAATGCATTATACTCATCAGATTAAATTAACTGAAATCCTGCTTTCTGAATTTTGCAATCATGCTGGCCACTGCTCCGCCAAGGGCGAAGCAAGGCAGAATCTCCTTTAGGTTTAGAAATCAGTACATTCATTATTTGTGGAAAATTTGTAAATGATAATGAAGCAGACTACAAGTCACACTTCTGGGAACTATCCCCTCAACTATCAAAAAAAAAAATTAGTCAAATTTTTTGCCTGAATTTACTTTGTTGACCATGATTACTGATTATTTCACACTTGTTGCCTTATCATCTACAGGGGGCAAATGTGAAACATTTACTGAACAGAGAAGCACAATGTGAACTCTACCTTCATTTACACTTTCCTATTAGTTCTCTGGATTTTTGCCAATGAAATTTTCCAGATTTCCAAGATCAAATATCATCCATGCATAAAATATTTTTTTACTGATCCCCGAACATCTGACTCTTGTAGATATCCATTCTAGTCTTGGTTAATATCACTATTCCTCCATTTATAGTACATACTACAATATGTGTCACATGCTGTGTAATGTACTGTGACTTGTTTATGTTTTATAAAAATATTCACCATAACTGTAGATCATGATGGGTTTGTATTTTGCACATTATACATTATGAAACCCCATGGAATTTACTTCATTATATATTTTGGAAACTCAATATGCATTAATTTTAAAAATATTTTATTTTATTGTATGTCTTAGAATTTTAGGATTAAAAAGACAAACATAAGCTGATTCCTGTCCTGAAATTTTTTTTTTTTTATTTTAGAAACATAAAAGTACAAAAACATATTGACAAACAGACACCAATTATCATAGAAAATAGTACAATCACAACTAATCTATAGACAAGGTGATATGGTCTCAACAGTGGTTATTGCTTTATCCATTGATATCTTCGAATTGTAGATGTATGGACCCATATACAGACATGCAAATTTAGTCAGTTAATCCTTTCAACAACAGAAAAAAAAAACACAAAAACCAAAAATCCAAAGACAAGAAACAAAACAGGCATACATCAACAACAGCAACAACATCAACAACAACAACAAAAAAAAAAAAAACACCGCTTGTTGCTACTTTACATATTGATATCTTCGAAGTGTGCGTTCAGGACAACACATACAGATATACACTATTAATCTAATATCCTGTCATCGATTATTGCTTAGCATTAAGTGATATAATACAATAGTAGAACCATGTTAGCCCTCCTGCACACACGTATATTCATATATATTCCTATATACATACATACATTTTTGTCTTTTTCTTTTCTCCTTTCCCTCGTCCCATCTGTTCTCTGCTTTTGAACAGATTTCCTTCATGACTCCTAGTCTATATTCCCACCCTCGGGTTCCCACACCAGCGATACAATACGTTGCCTGCACATGCACTGTCCTGAAATGTTAAAGAATGGTGCTAAAAATAGCACATAATAGTGAGAGATATCCAAAATATACTTTTCACTTACTTCACCCAAAACTAAACAACCAGGTAGCACTGTCAATTTTTGAAGAAAAAATAGTGCAAAAGTAGGTCATATTAGTACCATGGTGTTCTAAAACCAAAGTAAACATTGTACCTAATATACATTTGTTGTAAAGACTAAACAAGCAGTATATAAAGGTAGATAAACAATATGTATTTTATTCCTATTAGATTTGTTATACAATACTTACTCACTTTGAAAAAATACATAGAACATTCCTTATTTAAAATTAATGAAATGTAATCTCTGATTTTTCAGACTGTTAATAATTTTCTCTTTTATAAGATAAAAATTATAGAAAATATACATCACTGGAAATATTATTGAGTGCTTAATTACCTTGAGCTACACTTAGGAATAAAAAGAGCAAGCGGTGGTGAAGCTGTGGAAGTCAGAACTCCTTTTGTGTTTTTGATGGGAATGCTAATTAGCATCACCATAATGGAAATCTCTATGAGGTTCCTCAAAAAACTAAAAATAGAGCTGCCGTGTGATCCAGCGTTGCCGCTACTTTTCCACATCTCTACGAAATACAATCGGTGTGTTGAAGAGACACTTGCACTCCCACGCTCATTGAATGCTATTCGCAAGAGAAAAGAGAAACAACCTAGTAAGTACAATGTGGTGTGCGTACGGAATGAAATACTACTACTCAGTTACGAAGAACAACATGCTGTCACTTAGCACAGCATGGACAGAACAGGAGATCGTTATATAACTGAAAGAAGCCCGGCACAGACATACAATTGCCTAATGATTTCACTCATTTGTACAATCTCAAATAGTGACCCAGAGAAGGTGAAAATAGAGTAGTGGCTTCTAGAAGCTGGGGAGAATTGGCGGAGGACAGCAAAAGTCTGGCTAGTGGGTGTCCAGTAACAGGAAAAGTTCTGGTGTGCCACATGGTGAGGGGACTTTAGCTAATGGTATGTTACTCATTTCAAAAAACTAGAAGGAGGGAGTTCGAAAGTTTTTTTGTTCACATGGAAATGATAAATGTTTAAGGAACTAGATATGTAGAACCTGATTTACATAATGCATACAGTAACTATCACCTTATTCTATCAATATGCACAAATATAGAGAGAAAATTGTACAGGGCCTGGTGGCACAGGCCTGTGATCCCAGCACTCAGAGAGGCTTAGACTGCAGGATCACAAATTGCAGCTAAGCCTGGTCAATCTAGTCACTTACTGAGACCAGGTCTCAAGGCTCATAGGGTGGGGATGTGGCTCAGTGGGAAAGGCCTAGGGCTTATCATATACATAATAAAAATAAAAGAAGACAAAAAGATAAAGAGAATGAAAATGAGTTATTGACTTGATCAAGAATATGCTAGATCATATATTTTTATTTTTGAAAAATTATAAATTGCTGTAAAATAAAATCACCATTATCCACAAAAATTTCAATATTAACATCCCCTTTGTATAGACTCTTCTGTGAGCTTTCTGCTGAATGATGTTGTGCAATGTTTAGAAGTTCTGAAAATAAACATTACGCAAAAGCACATTGTTAATAGGATTTTTTTTTTTTTTATTTTAGAAACATAAAAGTACAAAAACATATTGACAAACAGACACCCATTATCATAGAAAATAGTACAATCACAACTAATCTATAGACAAGGTGATATGGTCTCAACAGTAGTTGTTGCTTTATCCATTGATATCTTCGAATTGTAGATGTATGGACCCATATACAGACATGCAAATTTAG